>PVKA01003216.1:93083-113014 GCA_004027165.1 Ctenomys sociabilis
ACACACACACACACACAAAGTGAAGCATAGCAGTACCTTTCAAATGTACTAAGATTACAGTAAAGCAAGCTAGTACATTAGATATTGCCGGATGTGGTAAACTTTATTGGCCATTGCTTTAGTTTAGATGATAGCCTATCAATTTTTAGACTGGCCAGATGTTGACAGCTCAGTGGTAAGTACAATACATTATTGTATGCATCCCAGTGGTAAAACACAGACCTCAATCTAGGCTTGCAACCACATAGTTCCCAGGACATTGTGTTGCATGCAGAGAAAACAAATAAAAGAAGCAACATCTCTTTCTTAGGGTATATATCTGCTCCACAGTCTTTGTGGTCATGGAAAAAGGTTTAAATTAGAACAGGTTTACTTTCTGGGACGAGATTTACTCAGGAAGAAATTGTAAAGCTGCGAGATGACGTCTGGGTAGTAAAAGAATGTGTGAGAGTACGGGGGAAAAACGAAAGGACCAGGTGGAACATGAAAAGTGGGACAGGAGGAGGAAAATGAAGAGAAGAAATAACACGAGTGGAAAAGGAAGATGAAAAGGAAGGAGGGAAATGATGTGAAACAGAGAAAAGGTGCAAAATCAATATGAAATTGAGGGCTGGTCAAATAGCTCAGCAGATTAAAGTGCTTGCAAGCAGGCATGAGGTTGGGAGTTCAATGTCCGGGGGCTGCTGTACCGGGCCCACCTCCAGGGCTCAGTGAGATAGCAGTTGAGAATGGGTGTGGTAGCCTCTGTAATCCCAGCTCTTGAGAGGGTGTAAACAGGAGAATCACTATGAATCAGATCTAGTAGTGATACCCTGTAGAACCTTCCCTAAAATACAAAAAACAAAATGAAACAGAACATTGTTCATTCCAATAATAGAATACTATAGTTTATAATGTTTTTATTCTAATAATCACCTAAGAAAAAAGATATACTTGATACAAAACATTGAGCAATGCAAATGAAAATAGTAGTCTACTCAGAAAAAGTGAAAAAGAGAAAATGTATTAAATATATGTAAATAAGAATAATAAAAAAAAAAAGCATGGAGCCAGGGAGATAGCTCAGTGACATAAATATCTGCCTGGAAAGCTCAAGGTGTGAACTTTGATCCCTGTTACTGCAAAAATCATAGCTTAAATCATAAATTTGAAAGAATGTGACTCTATGATGTTGCTAGGATATGTTCAGAAAAACAATGATTAAAATAAAAATGTATTAAGTAATCAAAAATAAATTAAAGAACCAAAATATATCAGCAATAATAATAATATCAAGTAAATGAATTCACTTTATTTTGGCTAAAATTTCCTTCAGATGCATCACTGAAGTTTTAGACAGGTCTACTAAAGTAGTGTGATAAAAGATAAATATGTAAAATCTAAAAGGAAACTTGTAAGACAAATATAGTGAACTGGAAAATGTATGCATTTTATTAAATGTCATTTCTCAAATCTGTGCAGGAAAACATGGTTTTGGGAAAACTAAATATTTAAAAACAAAAATCAATGCAACTTTGAAAACAATCACAGTTATTAACTTAAAGTAATAACTGGGATGAATTATTGATGGAATCTCAGTGTTGTTTTAATTTGCATTTCTATTTTAAAAATTTTATTTGTCTTTTTATTTGGTATAGAGTCTCACTATGTGGTTCAGACTCACAGTGATCCTCCTCTCTCAGTCTCCCCAAAGCTGGGATTACAGCTGTGCACTACCATGCCTGGTATGGTGGCCTGCTTGGTGCAGAGCTGGCATGGCCTGTGGTACCAAAGATCCACCATGGGTCCTTCTGCTTGCCAGGCAAGTGCTTAGAAGACTGAGTCCTAATTTGCATTTCTTGACCACTCTGTTGAATATATTTTTCATATGTTTATTTGCCATTTGGATTTCTTCATCTGAGAAGTGTGTATTCATCTCAGATGCCCATTTGTTTAGATTAGGTCTTTGAATTTTGAATATAGACTGTACAACCACTGTAGAAATCAGTGTAGAGATTCCTCAAAAAACTAGGATTAGAGGTCCATTCACCCTCTGGATATTTTCTCAGAAGAACTGCAAAAATATCATGCCACAGCATGTTCATGTTTATAGCAGCACAATTTGTCACAGCTAAATTTTGGAAATAACCCAAATGTCCATCAACAGAGGAATAGATTAAAAAAGATGTGATTTTTTTATACAATAGAGTATTACTCATATGTAAAGAAAGATAAACTTGAGGCTTTTATAGGTGAAAGCATGCAACTAGAGACTATACTGGTAAGTGAAATAGATCCAACCCACATGTATAAACATCTTATTGTCTCTCAAGTGTAAGAACCTGAAAGAATGAATACAATCTGGAAGTTACAATAGATACAGTAATGGGTAAGAAACTTCTCAAAAAGAAAGAACAATTGAGATGAGGGAAAGGAGTGAAGAAAAAAAGGGGAAGAACATGTATGTAAATACACAGGGTAGCAAGAATGATTATACTATGACTTTCCATTGTTTTTTGAGTGGAGCAGTTAAGGTTTATAATTCTTTTTTTTTTTTTTTTTTTTTTTTTTTGTATTTTAGGGAAGGGTCTACAAGGTGTTCAGGACCTCACTACTAGATTGGACTGGTAGTGATCCTCCTGTTTACAGCCTCCCAAGAGCTGGGATTACAGGCATGTGCCACCACACCCAGTCTCAATTGCTATCTCTGCATGCCATGGGGGTGGGGCCAGTATGGCAGTCTCTGTAATGCAACCCTTGGTCCCTGCCCCTGATTCCAGGCACTTTAATCCCCTGAAGGACTACAATTTTTATTACTAATTTTACATGCTGTTAATGGGTAATTTGAGCAACTACTTTGAAGACAACAGTGTACAATATAATACCCACGATTGAATTCCTATCATCTTGTTTTGTGAAATTCTGTACAGTTGCTAATGTTTTATCCATTTTTTGTATTTTAATTTTTATATTCTCTTTAAAATAAAAAATAAATCAATAATATAAAGTGTTGACTTGCAGACCCAAAACACATGATATTTGATTCTAGAAGAACACAATAAGCCTTTATTATATAACAGTAAGAAACTTCTCTTACTAGTAGCGTTTGATTAATATAAACTGGCTTATATTTTCCAGACTTATTTGACAATGGAAGATTTTTGTACATAAGAATAGTGATTTAACTTAGAATATAGCAATTTTTTCTCAAATAACTTTGGTAAACTATTCAGGAGAGAAAATAATTGCTACTGTCATAATTATTCACTATTTCTCTGGAAGAGATGGCTAATGCTATAAAGTAAGATTGAAAATATATGAATTTTCAAATGTATATTGCCAAGATCATTACTGGATTATCAGTTTCCTTCCCAAAAAACCCAAGAGAATTCATTGAAATTCTATTGGCCTTGATGAATTCCACAGAATGGCTTCTTATAAAATCAACATGTAAAATAAAAGTGATTTTTATATAGCAAAAAGGTCTAGAAAATTTGATAAAATGTCTTATTCATGACACCACTGGAATTGAATTTCACATAAAAATTATAGGAAAAGTTTTCTTTGCAAAGTTGTACTGCCTAGTAAAATTTGTCCTTGGTTTACGGTATATTTTGAAGCAGAACATTATACTTCCTAATATAACCTTTAGGGTTTTTTTCCTAAGTTTTGAGAAAAATCAGTATTTTGCAGATTCATTCATTATTATTTTCATTTTAGCAAGGTAAAGTTTTCTTATAAATATAGTCAAAATTTAAGCATGATATCTTTTAACATATTTAGCACAGGGTCTCACTATGCAGCACTGTCTCATAGTGATTCTTCTGCTTCCAGCCTCCCCAGGCCTGGGATTAAAGGTGTGCACCACCATGCTCAGAAGGTCACTGGCTCAAGTGCAGCATGCGGGACCTGGGATCAAACCATGGTCTGCGAGTTTGCCTAAGCATGTGCTTAATCTGCTGAGCTATCTCACTGGCCTGATTTTTAAAGTGATTGCAATTTATATTTTGAAGAAAAAAATCATAGAATCACTAAAGAAACTGAAAATGAAAGGCATTCAAATTAATATGGATATTAAAGAAGTTCTAGAAAGCCAGTGAAAATAATGCATGAAAAAGAACCATATATAAAAAATTTATATAGTGTGCAACAATATTGACCCCCTCTAGGAACATTGTAGTCAATATTAAGTAAATGTTGTTGAATAAATTCAATAGCAATTTTGAAGAAAATTAAATTAAATCCTGTTATGTTTGTGATGAACATAAGCTTCTCAGGTCTGATGCTCTTTCAGTAGCATATCCATTATGTAATGTGATTTTTGTCATGAGCTTACATTCTGTGTGTTTATATATTCTACTACTGGAAGTTTTCAAAATAGTCACATAAATACATTGCGTACTTAGACTGTAGCCTTTCATTGTGTGTCATACGTAAGGGCTGTGGAAGTAAATAAACAGAATTTGATACCGAAGGCAAGCTTGAATCTGAAATATATATTTTGCTTAATCAGTAATTCCATCATGGGTATTTCAAATATGTTTTTTGTGAAAGTAGCTCAAGTAGGGTAATTTAGCTATATAGTTGGTGCCTCAAAGGGGTTGAAATTTTAACATTATATAACACATTTTGAGTTTTGAATTAAATAAATCATGTAAACTTCATAAGTTTTATATTCTCATGTATACATCTAAATAATAAAACCTTCTTTATTGGAATTAACTAGGACTTCATATATACAGAACTGGAATGTATTAGATGCTGTAAGTTATGCAATATGTCTTATCAATTTTCCTCTTTCTCTGTGTCTGCCTGCTTTCTGTCAGGCACTTAGACCACCAATCTATCTCCCTAGACCCTATTTTATGGTTTTAAAAGCTTGTACTCAAATTAGGGCAATTGTAAGCATGAAAACTGAAAGTTTTATTATTTAATTTGTTGTTATCATGGATTATTGCAGATTATGCCACTAGACTGCTCTTCGTAGAAAAAAAAAGATTACTAATAGGTAAATAGTCATGTGGACTCAAGGTTGGAGATCTTCTCAAATATGATGCAGAGTAGGTAGGATATTTTCCATTGTAAATAATAGAATGCCCAACTGCATATTTTTTTTTATTAAAAAAGGGATTTTTTTTATCTAAAGAAATTACAAAATAGTGAAACAAATAGACAAAAAACATTAGAAACAATACAGAACTTTACCAAACAGAACATTAAGAATTGATAATGGTTGCTGTATTGCATATTTTTGCCTTCAAATTAGTTGTTTAGATAACCAGATATAAGCAAGCAAAATTGGTTTTAAAAAGTTACAAGGAATTAAGAAGGACAAGAAAAAAAAATTAAGCATCAACTGCTTTGTAGATCAGCAGAAATCAGGAGCATAATTGATGTGATTTATTATTGACTCCTGTCACAGAAAATTTCAAAGATAGATTTTGGCTTCTGAAAATGATTGATCCTCAAGTGAAATGTGTCACCAAGATTCTGATTCCATTTCTCTGAACTCTTTTGTGTCTGCCCTTCTCAGCTTGTTGGCAACCTATTCTGTTTTCTCTCTTTTGTTATAACAATGACTTCAGAATTTCAAATATTACTCACTTTCTTCACTTTTCAGAAGGGGAGTTCTCCTGCAAGAATCTCTGAAAAAATTACTGTGGCTAGTGAGATGGAGTTTATACGATTCATTGCTGCCATTGGGAAAGAAATTAAATTCCTCAGAAGCATCCTTATCTCACATGGAAATAAGTGTCCACTGAAAAGAAGAAATAGGGGAGGGAGTTTCTGGGAAAGAAACTGATGTGCATTGACCATATTTGGATTTGAAGGAAATAAAGAATATGGACCGTAGAGAAAGTGATGTAATATCTTGAGCCAATGGGATAAAACATAATCAATACATTATGCTACTAAACTAATCTTAGAGATTACATTTACTAACATAAGGAAATAGATATACTGATGACTTGTGTGATAGGAAGCTTTTGAAAGGTCTTAAGGATCAATTTAACAATGTTGATTTCAAAAGATACTTCATCTACTGGGTATCCTGATGTAAAAAAATTACTGTACCTGAAGAAAAATTATTCTCTCCCATTAAGTTTTTTATGTTTATGGCAGCCAGAAAAAAAATATCTATATATGTTGTCCAAGATCAGTGATACACAAAGACTTTTAGTTATGCAGGAAAAAAAAAGTTTTAAGAAAGATTGTTGTTAGCTAAGTTTAAAAGTCATGGACTAAGAAATTAAGTGTAACTTTCCTTGGTATGCACTTCATTTGAACTGCTTGTTTTATGGGCCAGTTTTCCAACTTCCATTGCACTAAATGTCACAGAACCAATTGTCATCTTGACAGAGTCACACACAGAATCTTTGAGTTTCCACAGTTGGTGATAATTTTAAGATTGAATTATAGACAACTTGCTTTAGATTCTGTATTCCCAAGCTGGCCAGGATAGCTCAATGGAATAAAATGCCTGCTTGAGCAGATGCAGAGACTGGTTCATCCCTAGCCTGCTGTGCCAGCTGTGTCCCCAAGTCATGCTGAGACAAGGGATAGTGGCATCAGCCTGTAATCCCAGTGTTTGAGAGGCTGAACACAAGAGAATGACTATGAGTCCAATCTACATAGTGAGACCCTGTAGACTCTGTACTAAATACATGAGTAAAAAGATAGATTCTGTATCCCAGTGTCAATAGTTTCTTCAAATTACCTAAGAGTATTTTCTTATTGGTTCATATGGCTTGTCTAGATGTCCCTCGAAGCCTCATGTAGTCGTAGGTGGGGATTTTCAGAGGAGTTTGGTGTGATGCTGGAGTTAGGGTGTATGATCACTAAACTACACCACTGATTTTTTCAGCATAGCTGTGGGTGTATTGGGAAGGCCCACTCTGGGTGTTGGTGGTACCACCCAAAGGGCAGGTGGCCTGAAAGAAGTATAAGAGAGAGGCAGGTTGTTTGCTGCTCCTTTTTAGGCACTTGGCTGCTTTGTTGCCTTCTGCCCACCATGAACTCTTTCTCCTTGTGATTCCCCTCTGCTGTGCCACTTTGCTTTGGAGTCAGCCAACTATGAAATAAAACCTTAAAGAAATTGAGCTATAATAAACCTTTCCTTCTTTATCTTGTATGTCAGGTATTTTTTCACAGCAACGCAAAAAGTAACTATGACGTTTGTGAAACATAGAAGGGTTTTGTTAAAAAAGAAGATGACTTATTCCTATTATCTAGAATGACCTACTATAGTGGAGAATAAAATCTAGGAAGGAAGAAAAAAATAAAAAAATGTTCTTTTTGTGTTATGGTGATGTTTCATTCTGCAGAATGAAACATCAGGTCTTCTCATCCTGGAAGTCTAGCGTGACTCACCCCCATTTCTCATGCTTGCAACTTTGCTGAGGAAGGAGTCTTAATTGGAAAACAAAGCTGTGCTTCCTTAGGCTCCCCGTATTTGTACTCTTTCACTCTTTAAATAAATTTAAGAAATTTGTAGAGGATCCAGTATCTATTTGTATTCTTATAGGGATGAATGAATTTGCACGTAACAAATAATACTTCTAAATCTCAAGTTATAGCTCTTTGAAAAAAACATAAAGAAAGCCATGTTTCCAATGAAATCACGAGACTGTAATCTATTTATCTTTAAATTGTAATACAAATTAAATGTATATATTATAAATAATATAGTATTTAAAATACATATGTATGTTCATATGTATAGGTATATATGAATATCACAGAATAACTATGTCTAGTGATATGTATCACAGCATAAAATTACGATGTTTTGTGTAAAAACATATAAATTATACTTTCTCAGCATATTTTCAAGAGTAGAATATATATATATATATATATATATATATATATATATATATATATATATATATTAAAGGGAGAAAAGGTTTTTTTCATAGCTTGTAGAAGTCTTAGTCCATAATCCACTGGCTCTAAGGCAAGTTGTCATGGTGAAGTACAGCAGCTCATTGTAGCAGACAGCAAAAGCAACCAGAGCAAAAGGAGAAGAGGGAGAGCAAGCCCCCTGTCCTCCCTTAAATGGTAGGCAGGCTACCCACCCTAGGGCATCCGGAGCACCTACGCCCTCAATCCTAGACAATAAACCAATCATGAGCCAATTTCAAATGTCTCTGAACAACCCTCTGCTCATGACCATGTGAGGCTTTGGAGAAATATTCAGACACCAACCATAATCACCATGATATGCAGTAGATTTTGTGAGCTTATTCCTCCCACTGAATGAAATTTTGACATCTGTTTCTTCTTTTTTTTTTTTCTCAGCCCCTGATAACCACCGTTCTACTCTCCTTAATGTGAGATCAGCCTTTTAGATTCCACATGAGAGTGAGATTATAACTATTTTTCTCCTGTGATTTAACAGGATTTCAGTGTGTGGGATATGTCACACATGTATCTGTGTGCTATTTATGAGCATTGTGGTGAAGCACAGAGAGAAGTGAAGAGTTACGTGGACTTGCTAGACCTAAGGGAGAGAGAGCGGCTTGTTGCAGCCATATCCAAAATTTGCCCTAACAAAGTTTGAATCACTGGTACCTTACTAATGTGCTTTATTAGCTAGAGAATATTTAGCCAAATCTTAGTTACTCTTTTGTCATTGCTGGGACAAATACTTGACACCCAAAATACTTCTTTGTTGTTGTTGTTTGGTTGGTTTCTGCGGTACCAGGGATTGAACTCAGGACTTTGTGCTTGCCAGGAAGGTGCTTATGCCTTTGAGGTGTATCCCTGGCCCTTCAACACCCAAAATGAAGGAAGGAAAGGTTCATTTAGCTCACAGTTACTGGAGGTTTCAGTCCATACTCAGCTGGCTCCGAGGTAGCATGGCACATGCAGAGAGCAAACTTTCGTGGCGGCCGCAGAGCAAAGAGAGCAAATGCGGGTGGGCAGCAGCTCGGGTAGCTAGCGAGCCTTTCTTCTCTTCTTACATTATCATAAAAATTACCTGCTCCAGGACAAGGGCAGCATCCACACCCGTAATAATCTATCACAAACTCCATTAGCCGCCCCATGACTGCATGTGGCTTTGGGGGGACACAAATCATAACACTCTAATTTCAAGATTAATATTCAGTTTTAGTAATCAGAATCATTCTATAATTTAATTTTGAAATTCTTACATTATTTGTATACATTTTTTAATTAGAGTAAAATATTTTAAATGTTAACATTACTGATAATTCCAGATAACATTTTCCTGTGAGGAATTCAGAATTCTTCTTTTGTGAGGATTAAAATGTCTTCATTAAAACAATATTAAAATTCTTTAAGTTACTGAATAATGGTAGGTAAATTGATAGTTTTTATTTTTATTTAATTCTAAGTTAGATGTAATGAAGGATCTTTAAAGTATTTAAAATTTAAATTTTATCCATTTATTTGAACAGATTGACAACATTTCCTACTCATAAAAATAGCTCTATAGAAGCAAATATGAAGATTTCTTTTACTAACACCTTTTGTAACATCGTATTTGTAAAATATTTGGTGACAAAACAATGAAAGTAAGCTATTCATAGGTTTTACCATAAAGGTTTTTTTTAGACATAAAATTTTTCTAACTTTTATTTTTTTTCCTTTTTTTTCTTCTTCTTATAATTGAAAATAACTCCATTGTGATTTAGGACAAAAATGTAAGTCCCAATGTCATAAGATAGAGCCATCTTAGGTAGGTAAAAGTATTTTAGCCCTTGCATGGGAAAATGAAGCTAAAAGCATGGGTGATATTTTCCTTGAGGGCATCAAGCCTGTCTAGTTTATTTATTGTATATCCTGTGCTACACAGAAAACATAATAGACACTTTCATCACGAACTCCAGTAAAATAACCACTAAGAACGACCCGAGTCTTCCGAATTTTGCTATATGCTCACCATAGCATTTAGGATATTAGGTTTCCTTAATCTCTTTTACAACAGTCTTTAATTTCATAGGCTTTTCTTTGATCATTCAGTTTAGTTATGATATCAGTTATTTCTGATTGCTTTTATTAATATTTTGTATCTTTTCTGCTTTACTACAGCAATGACTTTTTCCATCTTTTTCTGTTATTGGGATATACATTTCAAAAATGGGAAATGAGTTTTCATTTTCTTTCTTTCATTTTTATTTCAAAATTTTTTAAAATTTGTTTTTAAATGCAGTTTACTTTCTATAATAGGAAATAAATTAATTTGTCTATTGCAATGTCACTAAATTTTTTTAGAGTACTATGTATTCTTTTGTATTGATTGTGGATAAAAGAGTGAGCAGGAATCCATCTCACAATCACTAGACAACAGAGTAGGGAAAGTGAGAGGCGAGATGTGTTTACATCACCTCTCACATTAGTTCTCCTAATGAATTTCCATGAGATTTTGGCAAAAGCTTCTTTGTTCCACAGTTTCATGGGATTCTTGATGAGAATATGATTGTTTAGATGTTAAAATATAAACATATTTCCACTGATGTATGATAATAGATAATTATTTTCCAAAGCCTATTCTGTGCAAGGCTGTCAAATTCTTGGCATCCAAATGCAGGGTATTGAAAATATTTAATGAACATGAATGCTTCAGAAAGCCTGAAATTGTTTAGAGTTCAGGAAAAATAATTTTCATTATTCTAATTCAGGAGGGCTAACTTTATCACAGTATATAAAATTACAAATGTGAAATTTGTGGAGATCTTATTTATGAGAACAAGGACGCAAAAGCAAAGACTGAAAATGCAGTCATGGAAAGTTCAGCATTCGAATATCATTTATTTCAGCAGTAGCTAAAATGTGTACTCTGAAGGATCCATTCAAATCTTTATTGACATTTCAGATTTATCTCTGAGTGCAGATAAAATCTTAAAGAATTAATATGTGAAATTATAAGGAGTTGCCACCCAGTTCAAAGTCAGGATAACTGGAGAATGAAAATGATGACAGTCATAATAATAAATAGATGCAATGCAAAATATTTGTTAACATTGTTATTCACTTAAAAAATGTATTTTTTCCAAAGGGGATAAAGATGATATAAAAGGTGATCTCCATTTATCTTCTTCTGCCTTGTATCCATGGCCTTCTTTTGACAGTCTAATGTGCTAAATGTTCATAGTTCCTAAAATCTCTGAAAAAGCACATTAATGGGCCAAGCACAGTAATTATTACTTTGCTGACATTGTGGAAAATAACTAGATTTGCCTTTTGCTTGTTTTGTGTTGTACTTTGATAATATGGAATAAGTTGCTATGAGGCAGAAATAAGAATTAAACATACGTGCAATCCTGTGAAAGCTTCTGAGAAAACCCACCTGTGGCCTGATGCCATCCATGTTGATTCTGCAGGTGATGTAGGGTTACTGTCATGTGAAGAAGACTCACACACACTAGGCCACAGTGTTTCTCCTTGTGATGATCAAAAGTTGAGACATAGGCCAACACAAGCTGGGGCCATAGTTTTGACAGTGAAGTCTATTTTATCATTATTTATAACAATAAGAAATATTTCAGATTTCTGCTACTCAAAACTGATAGCCATGAATTCTAAGCATGTCACAGGTAACAGTGATTCCTTCAACTTTTTGTGTGCTTTCACACATTGTTACTGTCCCATCTTCCTACAGTACCATTTTCTTCTACCTTAATTTAAAGGCCATGTATGTACACTTAAAATAGATTTCTTTTCTATAAATTAAACCATGATATGGCCCCAGGGAAAATTAACTATTGAACTATCATTTGGTTAATTTGAAATGGTGTGCTTATGCTTGTGCCTCTGCTTCTCAATTATGCCCAACATGAGGGCAGGAAGATGCCATTTTTATCTCTAAAACCTCTCTATTTATGGAATGGGGTAGAGTCATTTAATGTTTTACAGTTTTGTATTGCTTTGTGTTGGGAGCCACTGTGCCAGGAGGGCAGAATGAGGCCTCAGTGTCTAATGCAGTGAAGCTCCCTCAGCCTTGAGAAAAACATCCTGCATGGACATTGTGGGCTGTTAGTTGCTAGGCAACCACGTGTCTCACAACTACTTAAAGGTAGAAATAAAAGCCCACACTATTGTTCCAGGGGTCAATTAGCCAACACAGCACAGGAGCCACCACCTAATCCACCTCTTGCCTTGTGTATCTTTTCCTCACTCCTGCTGCCTTTTCTCCCCAGGTACAACACTGATCAACTGAGAGACCAGAGGATCCCTACAACTTTGTAGCTGATGTATTTTAATCAATTTCTGTGCACTGCTTTATTTTCACAAAGAATTTCAGTATTTTTCTCTGCAGATTTTTTTTTTTCAATACCCAATTACAACCTTTTGATTTCTAAGTTTTTCTTACTAGGTCTTTCTTGCCTTCAAGTTCTCTCTTTAAAGCCTGAAAAGGAAAAAAAAAAGTCATTTGTCATTGCATATTTCTTGCTGGGAATCGGAAAAAGTTTTTATATGAGCACATTTTCTGTATTTCGGCCAAACTTCAATGTTAAGGAAGATTATTTGCTGCCTCCTGTGTATTTGTATGTACATAAGGCAGAGGTGCTTTTCCATTATTCCGTTATACTTTTCTTCTTGGTTCTGAACTGTATCTCCAAGCCAGTCTATCAGCAGCCTGCTGCTTAAATCTGATGTCCTTGCCTCCCCTTCATCTTAGTTGAGATAGAATTATTGACATAAATGATTCCTGGAGGGAAATTAAGAATGAAAATTACTGTGCTGCCCCTTATTCTCACTAAATAGTATATCTATCTCTATTTGTTTTGGGGAAGATGTGGAATTGTGTCAACTCCATGTTATTTAAATGATTTGATATAAAATTTGGCAAAGGAAATCACAACTCAGAGATTGCATTAAATATAAAGATGACACAACATAATATTTACATTGCACCTGTTAAAAATGAACACTTAATACTTCACAATTATCAAATAAATTTCTCAATAGAATTTCTGCCTTCTCTCTTCACTTTTTTTCACTTTGCTTTGAGGTATTTGATGTATATTTTCAGCTCATGGCTTTGAACAGAGGTAAAAATATTTATTCATGAGTCAGTAAGCACTTTGGTTGTTGAACAAAGCTTTGCATTCTACCTCCACAGACTATTTTCTTCTTCAAATACTTAATCATAGGTAAATACATCTACTAGGTCTCCTAGGGTTAAAGGACTAATTATAACCAGATGTTTTCATTTTAAAATCAATTTTTTTCATTATTTGAAGAAATTAAAATTCCAATATTATCTGAAAGGCTAAAGAATACGCTGAAGCTTATAGCATGATACGGGCTATGGTTGATTGATTGTGTCAACTTGTCAAAGAGAAGCTCCTGTAAGTTGGCTTATCAATTCTACACCTTCAGGATGGAAGCCCCACCCTGGTGAAGCTGTTTACCTGGATAATATAAAGGAGAAATGAAGGAAGGATCCACTTTGGTTTCCAGTCTGTACCTTCACTTTGGACTCCAACTCCTGGCTTCCAGCTTCTAGTGCAAACACTCCACCTTCCATCGCAGACCTATTAGCCTCCTCATATTGATTCTCATGGAGCTTTGCAGTGAGCTCTAGACCTTTGATAGAATCCTTCACTCTTTAGTGTGCAAACCCCCTCTGCACTCTTCCACTTTGGACTCTGTGGCTGGCCATTTTAGTCCAATTTTGTAAATTCTTATACATTTGTATAGCATATACTATATGCTTCTCTAGTAAACACTGATTGATACATAGCATGGTAACAATTTCGTATCCCAGTTTTGTGCCCTAAATCCCCACCCCCAGGGCTAATATTC
Source organism: Ctenomys sociabilis (assembly GCA_004027165.1). Classification (NCBI taxonomy): domain Eukaryota; kingdom Metazoa; phylum Chordata; class Mammalia; order Rodentia; family Ctenomyidae; genus Ctenomys; species Ctenomys sociabilis. Next base: position 106,842 of record PVKA01003216.1, read on the forward strand.
CTTCACTGTAACCTAGAGTGGCCCTCATCACTGTTGAAGACAAAGATTATCATGAGATGGTTAACTGTTTGATGTATATCTGCTATTGACTGTTAAATACCTTAATGTTCAGCATCACTTAACCCCCTTCCCAATTTTTATTTCAAATAACCTCTTCTGAAGGAATGGAAGAGCATGAAAAGACTGTTATTTCCTTCAGAAACGTAGTAGAAGGGGAAAAAATCTGTCACTATAGAATAAAACTTTTAAGATTGCATTAAAATCAGAAAACTGTGTCTAAAATTAATCAAGGAGCTACAAAAATATATAATAGAATATTTAGAAGAATGAGAATAGTGGAATAAAGAGCTAAGAAACTCTCTTCTGAGTTAAAATTATTTCCCCTATATGCTGCATGACACAGAAGAAATCAGAATTTCTATACTTCACTCATTAAAGTTAACAGATGTTAAAAATTTTTGTCCTCCCCTCAGACTATTTAAAAATTTGACATTTTATGTCCATTTAATACCCTCTACCAGCTATATATTATTGACTTCTGTATAGTTTAATTCTAATTTTTAATCAAACCATTTTTCTTTTATATAAGCATTATAATTTTTGTTTTGCTTTTTTTTTTCTTTTTATTTCTGGAGTCACTGTCCTTGCTAAAGTACTTTCTTTAGAATTCCTTATGATGAGGAAAGGCATGTCTCCCTGGGTAGAAGGTAATCTTGCACTGGGCAGAGGGAAAACATTTATGAAGAAAAACATTTATAAGGAAGCATTTTGAAATAAAACAGAAAGAAGAACTTCTCTGGCTATTTCCATCTAGACACCTAGAACTTTATGCTATGATTGCAGAGACAGTTTAGGTTTTAATTTTTTCATCTATGAACTGAAGCTAAAACACACAATGGATATTTTCTTATCTATAATTTCCAATACTTTCACTAAGCTTTCTTTGTTGAATTTAGCCTATTAAAATATCAAATTATCAAGAAGAATATAATCATACTCTACTGCAAAAATGTATAATAAAATAAGTGTTCATTTTCCCTACGTGGGAAAACCCTGTACTGGTCTTTTGTTGTGGTTCATGTACATCTTCTGTGTTACCTGTCACTGGGACAAAATGCCCCATATCCATGGCTCACAATCCACAGATTATTATGGGTCCTGCTCACAGTCACGGTTGGCTGGATGCAAGGCATAAATGACCTTTTGGTGAAGGCATGGTGCTCCCAGCACGTTGCCCAAAGACAGAGAAATAAGGGAGGAAGTGGAGAAGGAGCTGTATTCTTCCAGGTCTCCCATTCAAAACCCCATTCAGTTCCAGGGTCTCCATGGTCCAATCACCTTCAGAAAGCCCTGCCTAAGGGGCCGGGGAGATGACCCCAGGGGCTGGGGAGATGGCTCAGTGGAATAATCGCTTCCCTGGCAAGCGCAAGGGTTTGAGTTCAATCCCCGGTTCCGCATAAAAAAAAAAAAAAGAAAGCCCTGCCTAGGAGGACGTGAGATTTTGGGGGTGCATAATTTATCTAAATCATATTCCTTTGCCCCCAGGCCCCAAAGACTCATGCACATCACTTCAAGCAAATATGCATACAGTGAGTCACAGACTTAGCAGCATTCACGTTGCAAACTTTTTAGATTGGAATGTGAACAAACTGCACGTGTAGTTCCTGTGCCTGCCAGGCATTGTCACAGTTATGCTGCTGTGTGCTCACCATACAATGCAGTAGAGTAGGACAGTGCAGTGGGGAACTTATTTCGTGTGTGTGTGTGTGTGTTATTCTGTATATTGGTGTATTTGTCCAAAAGTTGTATAGGCTTTGGTCAAACCTTTGAAGGCTCTTCCAGAGTGGAACTTATTAGTAACTCAGAGCCATACTGTGTGTTCTAGCTCCAAGAGTTTCCAGTCTCTGTGTATCCACATTGTACTTCTGAGACACAGTATAAACTCTTACTTATGACTTCGGTTGAGTTAAAAAAGAAATTTAAACATTGCTTATGCACAATGTTACAGGATAAACACTCCTGTTAGGAGAGTAGAAGGGAGTAGGACCAAAGCAGAACAAATATTAAATTTCATACTTTCATGTTCAGCACCTAGGGCAGGCTGTAGTCAGATGCTAACTCCAAAGTGAGTGGGCAGTCCTGCCTCTCTGCATTGTGGCTTACGGCTTACAGTCTGTCTGACTTCTCTTTGAGCTGGCTCTGCTCACTGATTGGGGCTCACATTGGATCCTCCCCGTGTGTCTGGCTTCTCCAACTTCCTGGAGCCTCTACTGCACTTGCAGCTTCACTCTTATGGTTTCACAGATTGCTGTCTTAGAGTTACAGCTTGACTCTCCAGGTGTTCTTCTTGAATCTGGGTGGAAGCCTCCTTGATGTTTCCTACTATCCTATTGCAAATTTTAATGCTAATTTTTTTTTAGCAACTAAGACATCCTTTGTTCCAAATTTTCAGGTATTTTTTTTTTGGAAAAACTAAAAACTTTTCAGTTCGTTTGATTCTGCTCTTTGTTCCTGGTTTTTACTATCAATAGTGCTAAAAGCAGGAAGCAGTAACCGTGACACAGACTGAATGGTGGCTGCCTTGAAATTTCCTCCTCCAGATTTATTTTAACTCAGTATGGCTCTGAGTTACCAATAAGTTCCATTCTGGACGAGCCTTCAAAGGTCTGACCAAAACCTATACAACTTTTGCACACTGCTTTTAATCTCAGTCTCTGTCAAAAATCTCAGGTCATTAAAACATATAGGCAGATTTTTTTTCCCCAGAAAGTAATAAACATGGTGCTGTGGTTTGTACCTAGACATCTCACCAAAGCCTCCTTTGGTCATTGGGCTTTTAAAGGGTTGCTTAAATCTAGACTTCAGAGTACTGGAGTAAGGATGTGTGATGAGCTCACTGGCTGATGTGGCCCTGCCCTAATCCCAGCAGCCAGGATAGAACAGAAAAGGGGCAGAAAGATGCTGTTAAGGTCATTGTTGATTATGTTGTCTTCTGCCTGCCATATGCCATTCTCTAAAAAGCCACTTGCCCTTGTGCCTGCCAAATATGGACTGAAATCTCTACAATCTGTGAGCTAAATAAACCTTTCCTCCCCTAACTTTGAGTGTTAAGTATTTTTTTCTCAGAAACAAGAAAAGTGACTGAGTCACATAGTCTTAACTCTAAGTACAGTCCTTGTCCTCACCGGAAACATCTGGAGCCTGCCCTTTCTTTCTGCATTTCTTTGGGCATTCTGATCTTCGGAGCTCTAACCAAGATCTCCCATCAAACTAAGTTTATTCATTTTTTTTATTTTATGGAAGGTTCTATAGGGTATTCAAGGTGTCACTACTAGATCAGACTCATAGTGATCCATCTATTTAGAGCCTCCCAAGTGCTAGCATTACAGGCCGGTGACACCATGCCCAGTCTCAAATGCTGTCTCAGCATGACCCAGGGGCAGGCCTGACAAGGCAGGTCTGCCCTGGCCACTGTGCATGCTTGCAGAAACTAGCTTTAAATCTCCAAACCCTTATAAGAGTTTCTCTTGGATTGTTTCCAAAGGCTTCTAAATAATATGGCCAGTACAGAGATAGTGATGGCACCACTTCTCTGATACCAAAGTCCTAGACACTTTTCTCATTGCTGTGACAAATTTTTTTTTCATTTATTTTTATTTTATTAAAATACAAATGTCAATCAGACAGTTTCAAGACACCCTAACCACACACATTCAATGAATTACTACATTGCAAACTGTTTTTATAACGTTTTGGTATTGTACAAGGTGCATACATGATATTATATTTACAGATATTATTTTAGCAGATATCTCTTATCAGTGAATTAAGAGTGTAGTTGCTTACTTATCTTATTTTTTTATACCTGAATTATATCAAAAATTCAATAATTATTTACCTAGTGGATTACCATAGTACTAAAAGCCGACATAATATCCTGTCCAACCACCATTAGTGCAGATCTTGCCTCTCATAGAATTATGTAGAAGCACAGTGTTATCTATCCCAACTGTACTGTCTATACACACACATCATGATTTTTTCTTTCTACAACCCTTCCTTTGTCTACACCTGCACTAAGTTAAAGTCAAAATGGATTAAAGATCTAAACGTTAAAACAGAAACACTCAATCTCCTGGAAGAGAAAGTAGGAGGAACTCTTGAAGACATAGGGATAGGTAAAGAGTTCATGAACAAACATATATTCACATGGGAAGCTCTTGACAGAATCAAGAAATGGGATTAACTCTTCTTAAAGAGCTTCTGCATGTCAAAAGAAATTGTCAACAGAGTGAAAAGACAACCCACAAACTTTGAAAAAAATCCTAACTAATAAGCAATCAGACAGAGGACTACTGTCTAGAATATATAAAGAACTAAGATATAACAGGGCCCTCAAATTTAAAGACCCAATTCAGAAATGGGCATCTGAGCTGTGACAAAATATTGACACCTACAACTTCAATATAACTTAAATAAAGAGTGGTCTGTTTTGGCTCACAGTTACATTCCTTGCTCTGCTAGCTCCAAGGCAGAAAGAACATGGTAGGAGTGTCTACCCAGGGACAGATGCTCCTGTGCTGGGAGTCAGCAAGCACAATGTTGCCATCAGTGTTTGCAGAAGAGATTTAATGCAGGACACAGAAATTTATAAAATTACCTTACAGTATGTTCCCACAGAATCAAATGCAGAAGAGTGCAAGAGATCTGTCCATGTGCTAGAGATCCTGAGAATCCAGTTAAGGGGCTGGATTCCATGGCAGCATCCCAGCTGAGCCCAGCCAAAGCCCTAGAGCCTATGGCAATGTTCTGTACAAATTCATGTTAGGAGGCCAAGGGATCCCTAATGGAACACAGAAGGGTCTGTGCCTGGAAAGCCCAAGGGTTGCTCCAGAGGCTGGAGAGTCTGTGCCAGCAGGCTGAAGTTCCAGTGCTGGAGGCTGAAGACTCTGTGCTGAGAATCAGGAGACAACGCTCAAGGTGAAGGCAAAGTCCAGAATTCCTCCCAAGGGAACAATAGCCGTGCTTGGCAGAGGTGAAAACTGGAGCTCAGCCTAGAGCTCAGCCAGACAGAACAACTGGAGCTTCTCTGAGAAAATTAGCATAAAATCCTTCCCTCCTGTTCTACTTTTATATCATTCCAACAGCAATCTTCCTTAAGTGGGTCTTGTACTTCCAGAACTCAATTCAGCTGGGCATTCTCATTCAAGTAGATCATTAATTAATAAACCAGCACATAGAAAAAGAAAGGTGGAAATGGGCAGGGAAATACAGCTTTCAAGCCTCCCCAGTGACCTGTCTCTTCAAACCAAGCCCCACCTGTTATACTTTTGTATCCCTTTCAGCTACATGACCTCCTTCCTTTCTTCCTTCCTTCCTCCCTCCCTTCCTTCCTTCCTTCCTTCCTCCCTTCCTTCCTTCCTTCCTTCCTTCCTTCCTTCCTTCCTTCCTTCCTTCCTTCCTTCCTTCCCTCCCTCCATCCCTTACTCCCTCTTTTCCTTCCTCCTTTCCTTCCTTCCATCTGTTCTTCCATCTGTCTTTCTTTCTCTTGACTAGGTAAAATAGATTTTATTAATCATGGATGAAAAGGTGGGGTTCCCTAAGACCCTCCCCTTCATTAGGGATCTGTGATCAAACCTATGCCAAAATAGAAGATTCCCAGTATGATGGAGGACAGGGATCCATAGTGTGTGACAGTCTTTCTTTTCTACTTTTCCTTTTGCTGAGGTTGGTGATGCAGAAGAGTCTTTTTTTTTTGAGATTGAAAAGCAGTAAAGAAATTTAGAGCTGATACAGAATTTTGCTAAACAAAATAATAGGAATTTAACAGTGGTTGTTGTATTGCTACTGTTGTCTTCAAATTAGTTGTTCAGACGAGATCGGGCGCGTTCAAGGTGGTATGGCCGTGACTCATCCACATGGATGACACAGACAAAGGAACTACAGAATAATGTACAGGACTACAAGATAAACCAGAAGACTTCAATGACCACATAGGAAATATAAAGTTCATGTGTTGATATATAAGTTTTAATCTACCTGGGTCTTAACCATCCAGCAGAAAAGTATAAAAGTATAAAAATGAAGTATACATCGTGAGCCCATAATATTAAGCTGAGCTGTAAATGGATATGGTCGACAATTTCTTTGAATAACTCCCTATGGTTGCAGAA
>PVKA01003217.1:0-112908 GCA_004027165.1 Ctenomys sociabilis
TCCTGGCAATTGGCAAAAAATCACTTATAATATATCTCTTATGTTTGAATGTTTGTAGATCTCCATGAAGTTGCTTTTCATCCATGTTGTTCTCTCTTTCTCTGTCAGTCTTTCCCTGTTATTGTCTTGCACTTATATCATCTTCAATATCTATTATTTCCTTTTACGTACTTTGGGTTTAATTTTTCCTCTTGTTTTGACTTCTTAAGAGGCAACTTAGATAACTATTATTTGTTGCAACTTAGATTATTAATGTGATTATGCCATTCTTATATTCTGGTATTGGTATTCAAATAATACATTGCTGTCTACGGCCATACCACCCTGAACGCGCCCGATCTCGTCAAATAATACATTGCTAAAATGGAGTTACAGTGTTGGCAGGGGTAATTGAACCAGATTATCAAGGGGAAATCAAACTACTGCTTCACAACTGAGGAGAGGAAAAATATATTTGAAGTTCAGCAGATCCTTTAGGGTGCCTCTTTGTATTACCAAACCCTGTTATTAAGGTCAGTGGGAAACTTCAACAACTAAATCCAGAAAGGGTAACAAAGAACCTCCAGGAATGAAGGCATGGTCACCCCACCAGGCAAAGAACCAAGACCTGATGAGATACTTTCTAAAGATCAAGGGATTACAGAATGAATAGTAGTAGAAGATAGTTTTAAATACTACTTACAGCTCTGTGACCAAAAACAGCAACGTGGACTGTAACTGTAGCAATTCTCTCCTAATCTGCTTCCAATGCAGTATTATGTCGATAGAGTTAATATTGGTTCTTAAATATTGTTAAACCTATGTTAAATGTTCAAGTTAAGGAATGTTAGGAGTAAACATAACCCAAGAAAACTTGTCTTCCCTTCTGAGGAGGGAATGAGAATATTTCCATTTGAACACAGGAGAGTTATAGCTCATTAGATATAATTATGAACCCGTCATGACATCTGGAGACCATGGTTTAAAGCAATGTGTCTGGTTGCCAAGTTGACTAAGGGGTGGCTTGTGATGGCTAACTGTCAATCTGAGGAACCCCCATCTAGATCGCACTGGCACAGCTCTGAGTGCAGTTGAGGGGATTTACTGACTTCAAGAAAACCCATCTGAGGGCAGCCTGTGACTGAAACGGTATCAAGGGGAGAGGGAGGAAGGCTCCCCTCCAATTTTCTTTTTTTTTTTTTGAGGAAATCTAGTCTTCAACTTCATCTTCTGACTTCCAGAGCAGATTCTTCAGCCTCCAGCAAAAACCCTTAGGTCTCCAAATACAGGCTCACCAAGTAGCCTACACTGAGCTCCAAGCCTTCCACTGGCTCCTTCAGCTGTCCGGGGCAGGCAGCCCTGCTGCCTCTCCCAAACCTGACTTGGATAGCCACTGTAAGCCAGTCTTGTAAGTATTTATATTTGTATATCTTGTATTAAGTCTGTTTCTCCAGTAAGCACTTACTGATGTACCTTATGATCACCTCTTCGCACATTGATTATTTTATTTTATTTTTAGATATGTATAGATAAATTTCTAAAGGTTTCCTTTTTGTTTTATTGTCATCAATTTCTAACTTAATTCTATTGTGAGCATAAAGTATACTTTGTATACTTTTCCTCAGGAATATGCCTTTGAAAAATATATATGTTTTGATGCAAATATTGAGCATTTTTGTATAAGGTCAGTTAATAATGGGTCAATAGCATTTTTCACACCTTATTTATTTATGAGTTTGTTTGATTTTATCAATAACTAAAAGGGTGGCACAACATCTAACTTTATGAATAAATTTCTCCTTTTTATTTTCTAAGGTCTTGCCCTACTTAGTTGGAAACTTATCAGGCATAGTCCCAGTAGACAGCTGTATCTTTTTAATGAGTTAACCACATTATGAATCCAAAATCTACCTCTTTGACTCTCATAGTGTTAAGATAAAAATCTTAATATTGTAGCCCCACATTACTTCTTTTGCTTTATGCTTGCATATTTTACCTGATAGTACATTTTTAATTTTCAACTATGTATCTATATTTATTAACAGAATAAAGTTGGATCATGACATATAATCCAATCTGGTAATCTTTTTCTTTTAATGGGAGCATTTAGTTTACTTTACATTAATATAATTAGTAGTAGGGTCGTGATTTAGGGTTTTTGCAAAGGAAATAATACAGTATATGACATATGTTATAACATTGGTTTATAAGGACTCACCCAAATAATGTACAAGGACTGCAGGAAATCTGTCAACACACAAATAAACACTAAAAATTTCACCTCAGGTCCTAGATTGTACTTCACAGATCTGTTCTAGAAAGGTCAAAATTCAGTAGTGGAAGCTAGGAAATCCATGCTAGTGGGATGAAGGATCTGTGCTCTCAGGTTGAGTTAGGAAGCAATGCTTACAGTAAGCACCAGCGCTTCCCCAAAGGCACCACAGCTATCCTCAGCAACATGAGGTCCTGAGCTCCTCCAGGGATGAAGAAAGCCGAGTTCCCATCAGGAAAGCCAATGCAACAAGCTTCTCCATGAGGCTGAGCAGGCACCATCTTTCTCCCTGGAGCCAGGAAGTGGTGCTCAATATGAGGACCAAAGGTCCTCCAGAGTTCATCGGGAAAGCCAGCATGCCAAGGTCCTCCAGCAGAACAGCCTGAGGGAACTAGTAGCTTCCAGCAGCTTCTCCAAACAGCATCCCTAACAGCGTCTTGGCAGCTTCTCCTGTTCTGCCATTCTGCTGCTAACAACAATCCTCAGGTGGGCCTCCCGCACTCAGTAGCACACTAGTATAATTCAGCTGGGCATAGGAAGTTAACCGCCTGTTAGAAATCCACTACAAGTATGGTTGAGTCTGAATTTATCATGTTGCTTTTATTTCTGATTCCCTCATCTAGCATGTTTTTGTTCCTCTTTTGAGAAATATGATTATTTGCTCAAATTTAACTCCTCCATTTGTAGCTTTTCCAACAGGTATTAATTATGCATCTTTCTTAACATAATTTACATTCAGACAATAGTTAATTATATTATAAAGTATAGAGCCTACAGTGACATAGGAAATCTCTCCACTCACACTTGTGTCCTTCTGGTTACAAATTTTATTTCTAGATATGTATAAACCTCAAAATACATCACTATTATTTTTTGCTTTTGCAATCAATAATTTCATGTCTCTATATAAACATTTTTACCATTTCATTGGCTCCCCACTTTTCCTGAAGATCCTCAAGGTGGTTTCTCCCAGTTTCTCTGCCCTGTCCCTGGCCTTCCCAATATGAGCCCCATGAGCTGAGCTCCTTCCTAAATTGGTGCACACTTGTTCTGTGGCTGGGGATCCTTGGATTTAAAATCCATTATGCCAGTATACATGCAGCCACTGAACATTTGTCTTTACTTGAAAAAGAGCTTATACTTATATCCCTGGCTCACTATTAAGCACTTATTTAAATTTTGCTTGGCTTTTTCTTCTCCCTGTCTATATCACACATTCATTCCTGCTAGGAATGAACATAGCTATTGGTCTCTGGTACTTCTTGGGAGGACTTCTCAGTCTCTGAAAGTTAATTCATCCAGGTTTCTTGTGTTCTCAGCTCTCTGTAGAGTGAAAATGCAAATAAATGGCAACAATTTTTTCAAAACCCAATTACAACTACAATTTAGTAATTTCTCTGGAGTGCTCTTGTTGCTAGGAATGAAAACACCAGTCTCTTCTGACTTCTTACTTCCTCAAGAGAAGTGGAAGTCCCCTTATGCTTCCTTAGATTTATTGGTTGAACTCAGTCTCTCAATGAAAGTCAATATAAGTCCGTGACATTTATGATCACTTTCAGTTTAATAAAAAGGTCTTACACTCAGCAGTCCAAATGTTCAGTCCAATAAAGTACTAAATACTAAGCACTTCCCTTTTCTCAGTTCCAGCCTAATGCAGGCTGAACTCAAGAAAAAAGGGCATCATGGGTTTTCGTTTTTGTCTCTCTCTCTTTTGTTTTCCTAGTCTATTTCCAGAGCACTCCACTCTGGGAAGAATGAGATAAAAGAAGCCGCAAGGAAGCAGGAAATGTGTCACCTGTCCCGTACCGATTTGATTGGCCATAGTAAGGATTTCTTTTTCTTTTTCAAGTTCAGCTCTTCTCTGAGATCTTTCATAGCCTCTCAGATATCTTCGTTCCCCCGCCCGCCTCGCCAGGGAATCTCTGACCCTCATTATTCCTTGAAGGAGTCTGCCTCTGTAACGATTGACATTTTGTGCCTTCCTCAGATCTTATCCATCAAAGCAGCCTTCAGATACAGTTTTGTCCAGATTATTTTGCTTCCAAGCAGGTGCTATAAATGACTTGAGGTGACTAGGAGATGCGCAGGGTGGACAGAGCTGGCATGAAGATGTTATGGGTGCTGGGAAGAGGCTTGTTGATATGACATTCTTTGAGGGCTGACCGGCTGGAATTTGAGAGGTGGCCAGAGGAGGAGAACATCTGGAGTGTGCCCATGGAGTAGGTTGAACCAGAGCTGGACAGTAACCTTGGGTGGTACAGATGTTTCCTAAGTTCTCCTTCTCAGTGAATTCCTCACAATCCAATGGGACTTGCCCATCATCAAGGTCAAGGAAGGACAAAACACTTAAATAAGTAAGTAGATTCTACTTGAAAATTAGCTTTTAAGTGATAAAATGAAATATATTAGGACCTGGTTCTTAATCCACAATACTGATGTTAAATTTTTATAGAATAGTTTTGCTTTAAAGTGGTGAAATGATACTTGCACAATCATCAGGCTCATATTTTGCAGTTCTCATAGCTTTTGGCCACTAGTACTGTCTTGCTTTGGAAAGTAGGGACCATAATCAAATCAGCTTTGTTGCACTGGAGAGATAGTTTGGTCGTCTATGCACCTACCTGGCAGGTGCAAGGACCTGAGTTCGATCCCCAGTACCATGCACACCAGCAGATCCCAGCATGGGAGGCTGAGTCAGAACTGTGAGGCTAGACCTGTAACAAATAAACAAATATATTTTTACTAATTTTATTGAGAAATAAAGAGCAATGAGGCAGTTTCAAAATCAATTAGTAGGATAGTTTCAATAATTAATACATTGCATATTGTTGTTTTCATAGTGGTTATTCATCGTACATGATGCAGACATGATGTTCTGTCCAAACACTATTAGTACAAATCTTTTGTTTCATTGAATTAAGAGAAAGTAGCTGTATATCTATCCTATTTTGTGTATACAGATACAGAATGATCCTTCATTTGTACCCCATTTTTGTTTAGTTTTGTCAGAGATGGGTATTCCATTGGCATTTAAATATTGTAGATGCATGAATTCAGCAAAATAATCCAATATAGTCCAGTAGTCCATAATAGTAGTGGGTTTTCCATAGGACTGGCAATGTCAGAAATAAATAATAATAAATTTGTTTTAAAAAATCATCTTTGTTGTTGCTAAATCCAGCACTTAAAGGTACTGTCCTGCAGGGTGGTGTACAACTGAAAACCATCTCCCAGTCTTGAGTCCATTATTTTAGTAATAATTAACACCTATTACAGAGACAGATGAAGCAGTTAAATTGGGTGAAGCCTTCATGGTTTCACCTTGTCTGCAGGTATTTGAGGGTGCCATTAGCAGAATTAATCTCATTCAAATTCCTGAAACATCATGCTTAGTTATAAGACTTGTATCAATCCCAACAGGAATCTATTTGATAGACCACAAAAACAGTGAATCCCGGCAGAAAAAAAAAAAAAAATTGTAGAAAGCTATAAGATGGACCACAAAGATTATGGGACATTTATTATTAAAAAGGAAATGTAGATATTGTCTAGAGGACAGTTATGATTAACTTTCTTCATTTTTTTAAATCTATTTTATATTTCTGCATTGTAGAAAATGAGCAATAGTCAAAATGATTCTTTAGTCCTTTTTTTTTTTTTTGTGGAACCGGGCAGTGAACTCAGGCCCTTGCGCTTGCCAGGGAAGTGCTTATTCCACTGAGCCATCTCCCTGGCTCTCAAAATGATTCTTGGCCACAGAAATCTGAGTAAATGGTGTTCTGCAGAATGCAATGGACTAATTCTGTATTTATTTGTAAATTCACTTCAACACTTACGGTGGTCTATATATGTGTTTCCTTGAATTCTCCTGTTGAGTGGTTATGAAAAGGTATTGGATTTCTCATCAATTGATGTATTAAGCAAAATCTTTGACTCTTCTTCATTTTTATAAGTCTTGACTTTTACATTTTTTAAAAAGATCTTTTACAGCTTGTAATTTAGAGTATGCCTACATGAGGCTGGAGGTTTAGGAGATACTGCCAAGTGCACACACAGGAAATTACTGCAAACTACACATGAAAGACTCTGTGGGCTGGCGAGATAGCTCAGCAGACTAAAGGCCTGCTTTGGCAAATACAGGGACCAGGGTTTGTTCCCCAGTCCTGCATGCTGTGCTGGACCCACCCCTGGGGCATGCTGGGCTGGTGATGGACTCCCAGCACTGGGGAGGCTAAAAACAGGAGGATCACTGTAAGTCTGGTGCGTAGTGAGATCCTTGTACCAAATACATAAAATGAAAAAAAAAAAAAAAAAAAAGACTCGGGAATCTCAGTAGATTTTTATAAACGAGATCTCAGATTGTCTTTTTTTTTGAGAGAAGTTCAGGGCTGTAAAAACTAAAAGAGATTCTAGATAGAAGCTATGACTTCACAGGTAAGACTTCAAAAGACTAGAAAGAAATGGAAATGGGGCATGCACGGGGCAGTGAAGGATACAACCCAAGGAAAACTATGGTGGACACCAACAAGGCTTGTGTAGAGAGTTTTACTCTTGGATAAGGTTTGTTTAAGAAAATTTAAAACTCAGCTATTTTTATTTGGCCTTCACAATAAACAATACAATGGGTGCCAGTGGTTCTCACATTTGATTAACCATTAGAAAAAGATATGTGAGGAAAAAAATGCAAATTCCAGGCCCCTCCCTGCCAGGATTTCTAATGTAATTGGTCTAAGGAGATAGGACAAGCTACATATAGGATTCCAAAGTGAAACCAAGTTGGCAAACTACTGAGCTACACAATTTAAATGTGTATCTTCAGTTCCTATGTTCCTCCCAGCAACTCTCCAAGAGGTGATTTCTGCCTTTGTTTTGCTGGTGAAGAAACAAAATGTCAGAGAGACTAAAACTTTGTCTAGAGGGGCTTCTGTGACTTTTGAAGAGAAAACAGAGGGTAAGCTGGGCTGAAGTATATGGTTTGTGGAGAAATGTTTAACATGGCTATAATGTCGCATAGTTATGAAAATACTATCAGTATGGAGTCAGTGGTTGCTAGGTAGAGTGAAGCTCTGTTCTAGGGGTTAGGAATAAAAAGAATGGTCCAAACCAAGTTGCCATGTCCTTCTAAGGATGGGAGACAGCAGGCTTTTCTGCTATCCCAAGACTAGGGCTCCAGACTGAGAGAAGAGGATTGGGTAGAAACCAGGCTCTGCCTAGGGTGTTAACAGAATGCTGATAGAGTGGGTGGATACAATGTGATGCAGCGGGATGGTCTGAGGTCTTAGGGTAGATCAGAACATCTACCTTTCTCAGTGTCTAGTCCTGCTGATGTTACTGGTCTTTGACTCACATTTGAATTTTAAATTTTGGGTAGTCTGTTTGAGATGCTATTACAAAATATCTTAAATTGAGTAATTTGCAAACAATAGAAATATATGGCTCACAGTGCCAGCAGCTGGGACATCGAAGTTGAGCACAATCTGTGTCTGCCAAGGGCTGTCTGCTTTACAGAGAACATCTGCACCACCTTTGGCCCTTTCCTGAGGGTGCTGATTCCAGGTAGGAGGGCCCCACTCCTTGAGCTCATCGCTGCCCCACAAGGCTTGCCCTTCTCAACATCAATGCCATAAAGACTAAGTTTCCAAATACACACTTGAGGGCAGGAGCACAAAGATTCAGAGGTAATAGCATCAGCACAGTTAGAAACAGAAGCTGAGCGAGTTGCTCTGGTTTAACTCCAAGCAACACCCAAGGGTTATTCCCTCTTCTGTTATCCTAATAGAGGTAAAAGATAAAATGACAAAAGTCTAGGGCATGGCATGGCACAGGAGCCCTGAGAGATTCAGTGGAAGGCACCTAAAGCAGAGGTGTCTGGGCTTTAAATGCTGAAAGCCTGAGTAGTCAGCCTCTTTCTTCCCCCTGTTGATTTTGCTGTGTTTGATCTATGTGTGGTGCTTTTTTCTGTTGCCCTGGCACCTTTCTTGGTCTGAGTTGTGCCTTGTACCTTTGCTGACAAGGACTAGCCCAGAACATAACTGCCTATGATTGCCAATAAATGTAGTAGTTGTTCACTGCTTTCTACTGGGGGTGTATGTGCTTGGTAATTATTATTATTATTATTATTACTATTACTTATTATTATTGAAAGCTAAACACAGATGGAGCCCTCTCTACAGGTGGGAGAAGTAAAGAATGGAGGAAGAGGAAGAGGAGGAGGAGGAAGAAAAGGAGAAGAAGGAGGAGGAGGGCCCCAAGGGTTGCAGCACATTTATTTATATACTAGGGAGGTTGAAAGTCACATGAAACTCCTCTGCCTAATAGTTTATCCATGATGGCTTATCTCCAGCACCCAGTGTTCTTGAGACTAGAGTAGCTTATTCATGAGGTTTGGCTTGTCAAATCTTTCTTCCTTGTATACAAGAATCTACACAATTATTGGCCCATCCAACTGTAGCAGCAGGGTCAGGGAAGAGCTCTCTCTGTGTATCTTTCTTTGTGTTTGTCTCTCTGTGTCTCTGTCACTTTCTCTGTTTCTGTTTCTCTCTCTCTCTCTCTGTCTCTCTGTCTCTCTGTCTCATTGGCCCATTCAACTGTAACAGCAAGGTCAGGCAAGAGCTCTTTCTGTCTCTGTCTTTTTCTGTCTTTTTTGTAATTGGGGTCAATAATTGATTCTACTCCACAAAGGTTGTTTGTGCTTTGTTATACTAATAATTCTGTCAACTTTTTTTATTGCTCTATCACTTATGTTAACTATTAAGAGTCCCAGATGAGCCACATGCCATCTTTCTAGGGAGTAAAGGAAATGGTGACAGAAGCCAAACATGCATAGGAAAGTCAGCATAAAGGATGCCCTGTCTCCATTCACAATAATTATAGTAATAAAAGTTACAAGTAGAAACCTTGTGAAATCTAGGTGATCTCTTTGTGCTAGTGTAGAGTTGAACGTTTGGAATATATTTGGATATATTAAACCCCATAATTTTAGTAGCAGTTGCTTGACTGCATATAAAATTAATTCTCAATTTGTGAAACAAATTTCTATCCTTTTATAGAAATTATTTTAGAGATATAGAGTAAATTCACAGGAATAGGAATACATGTATTGCATTAGATTAGTGACATTTTATAAAAAAAAGTCAATTATGCTGTGAAGTGTTGTTCCTCTATAAACTGAAAGCTAGGGTGAAGGAAATGCGGTATAGCTGATTTTAGTAGCTAAGATATAGCTCATTTCAAATATGTGTTACATTTCAGAAATCTGTTATATATATAAATGACTAGGAAACTCCATCCACATTTTGTGAAAAATCTTCTGATGAATTTTACAATAAAATCTTTCTTAATGAAAGAAAAAAACAGGCCCACATCTTCTGTTTGGGACATTTGGCTTCTAGAGTGTGTGGTGTCACATTGGTGTACATCTGTATTGAACATAGGTCTATCTAGACATAGATCATTGTTGTTAATGTTGATGATAATCACTTCATATATTTTGCTTGTTGACAGTCTTCCAAGGAAAGCCTCATACACTGTCTCATTTACTATGTTTCTGCACACAAATACACATACCCACACTGACACCCACCCCACACATGCATGTTTTTTAAAGTAAGTTGGATGATATTTGCCCCAAACCACATAGCTAATAAACACTGGAACCAGAATCAGGACCCAAGACATCCAACTTTTAATCTAGTACCTCTCACTAATAACATGCTGAGATTCCAAAATGTATTTCATAACCTGCAATAATGAGAACTTTCTTTATCACATCTGCCAGTGTGATGATCTTCAGGGGTGATTCAAAAATGTTCTCTTCGAAAATTAATTGGTGGTGAATGAAACATTGACAAATTGGAAGAGATGCATCTAGTAGTAACTCCCAAGCTGATTACCACCCTCCTCTGTGGTTCTATCTCTCCTCCATGCCCAGGCATGTTGCCAGGGGTTCTATGGGAAAGCCAAGCTCTCTGCAGGCTCTGATTAGCCTTCTGGCCCTCTGCATTGGGTAATCTTGACAGATTAAGTTGACCAGAATGAGAGTCTCCTGATAAGGTGAAATAGCATTACAAGGGCGCTAACTTCATCAATGGGTAAATAGATTGATAAATTCATAGACTTTTAGGCTATTGGGAGGGAGTGCTAGCTGGAGGAAGTGGATCATGGAGGCATGATCTGGTCCATTGCACTTGCCTCTTCAACTTTACATCCCCCCACTGCCGTGAATTAGATAGCTTTACTCTTCAGTGTTCTTACACCATCATATCTCCATCTCCCTGACACTTTGGAGCCAGCTGACAATGGGCTGAAACCTCACAAACTTTGAATTAGATTAAGTCTCTCCCTCATTTAATTGTTCTCTCAAGTACTGTGTCCCAGAAGTGGAAAGCTAATACACCCTCCCATCTCCACTCCTGAAGCTTGCCCTCCCTTCCTGCTTCCTTTCTTACCCCATGTTCCAAATGGAAGCTACTTTAATGCTAGGGAAGAACTTTATTTTTTTTTAAGGTTGAAGATGCCACTCTTGTCACACAGCTGTGAGCAGATTAGACAGAGCAAGTGGGCAGTGCAACAGAAAAATGCCCTTTCTTCCAAGTCAACTAACTAGTTTCATGCATTAGTTAGCATGTGACTTTCTGTAGCTTGTTGGCTGTGTTTTAAAAGCTTGATGATCCTGGTTTGTGTAGGATTACCCATTATTTCCAAGCATGAGGACTACTTCTGCATTTACTTATGCATAAAGTCCAGAAAGAACCCTGTGACTCAGATGAATTGTTTTAACTTATCCCTATTGCTCCTGGCGTCTGCCTGGGATATTGGCTGGATCTTTGGAGATGCAGATAACATGAAAGAATAAAATTCTGGGGGTGTAATTCTTGTGAAAGAGAAGGGGCAGAGGAAGAAGACAAAGAAAACCTTCTATCAATGATCCAAGGATGACAACTGTGAAAAGAAGAGAGGGATAAGGGAGAACTGGGTGGGAAGGGCTTCAGCTTGTTGTGCAACTTCAAGAAGATCTCCATAGATACATTATTCATCAATAGGAACAATGTTCAGCACTTGGGGAACTTCTGTGCTAATTCACTGAGCAGGAATGCCCAATTAATATTCAGTTTTGGGTTTAATTACTGAGTCAGATTCTAAAGAACCACCCCCACCCTTCCTGCCCAGGGATGACCAGCAGTTTTTCTCTTAAAGTAACATCAGAACTGTGCTCCTGTACAGCTGCCACATCTGGGTAAGGGGGTTGGGGCAGCTGATCTCAGCACACCATGCATCTACCTTTATATGTTGAGTGATTAGATCCTGCCAGTGGATTCGTGGCATCTAACAAGGGCACAGACCTAGTTTTATCCACCCATTCATGCATCTGTGCACCCATTCATGCACACGTGTATTCTTCCATCCACCTGTCCATCCACGCATCCATCTAGCCACCCACTCATTTACTGCTTTAGAAGATAGCAACCATCCGTTGAAGCTTCTCTCAGAATAAGATCCTGTCCTTGGTGCTGCCTCAGAAATCAAATATAGATTTCCCTTCCTCTGCTACTAAGGCTATAATTTGACCATTAGCCAGCGTGTATCTCCACCCGATGTGCTGCTCTCCCTCCTTATGAACATAAGTCAGTCTTCCACTTGAGACCAAGCCCTTACCTAGACTGTAATTGCTGCTGATCTGACACATCTCTTGCTTGAAACTTACCAGTACTTTGTTCCACTGGGTGGATTATAATTCATAATCTAGTTCCTTTGATTTGGTGATCTAGGCATAAAAGGTGAGCAGTACATAATGAGGTTTACTATAATGTCCTTGTGTCCAGGGTCAGTGACAGCAACTAAGGACTTGGCTGTGTGCCTTCCAGGTCTCAGTTCACCCACACTGTTCATCAACAGCATAACCTTGGCCTTCACCAATAGCATTTCATAGCAGCCTTTCTCCAATTAATGTGGCAACCTCCTAGGCAAATTTGAATGCAGAGAAATCACAGACATTTTTCTGACAGCACATCATTTTGGAGGATGTAGGTAGTAGAAATGTGTGTACCTTGGCAGGTAGTAACCAAAGAGATTTAAAAAAAAAACAAAACAAAATAAGCATGTCTGCTAATTCTAATTTAATGCTCTTATAAATCAGTTTTTTCTAAGATTTTTTCATTTCTTTCATTCCATTACTTAATCTATCAAAGAAGTCTCATCATAATAGGGCTCAACCCCCGCCTCTTTTCCTAGACAATGTTTATGTTTTGGCAGGCATAAAGAACCACATGTGTTTGTAGGCATGCTATCAAGTGGTTTAAAGAGCATAAAACTTGCAGTAATATTTTTAGGAATAAATTTTATTGTTATGGCTTTAAAACATGATCAAATAAAAACAAGAATTGCATTAGTAGTCGAATATTGTAATAATAGAGTTGAGAATAAATTTTACTGCTATAGGAACTATAAAACAGCAATAATAAGAAACACTATTATTGTGAATAAATTGTATTGCGATGACTAACTAGAAAGCTATAAAACACAACGATAAGAAATAATCTAATCACCAGGAAAGATGTGCTAATAATTCACCCTTGTTAGAGAGGAGCCCATGGTTCCAGTTCATTGGCCCTGAGTCCTTTGGGTTATTGCTCATGAACCGAAGTTCACAGAAAGATAATCTTTGGCCACTGGGGTTGGCAGGAGACCACATATTACAGTGAAATTGGACATGAGGATTGAGAAAAATCCAATCACCAGCAACTGTTAGGAAAACCCTGTGTAGTAATGTTAAGTGTCTTTGCAGCACATTTTAAAACTTATTTGCAGGTTTCTACAAAAAAATTGGCATGTGTTATTTGATGGCACTTTTGTGTATTTTTAATTTTGTTTATGTTCTTTAGTTTCAGAATAACTGCATAGTTTACCACCTTGATGGTGTTGAGGATCCTACTCTGGCTCTGCTATTTGCTTAGATACTGGTGCATCATCCTATCCTATGTTCATCTTGGCAGGAAATGAAGAGAACACCCTGGACTCCTACTCCTGCCCTCCACTGGAACTGACTGCACCATGAAATCCTAGGCCCCTGAATTACCCTCAAGAGGTGTCTGCTCTTCTCCTGTCTTGGGTGAGAGGAAGAGTATTATATGCAATGCATTTTACCCCAAGATCCAAATTCAACATTGGTAAACTAACTACTGCTCAAGGGATGATGGAAAGCCAGAACAATGCTGTTTCCTTTAGGGTGCCATTGTCCTACACAAGCTGTACTGACTTTCCTGTACTTGCCTCCCCACTTCTTGCTTCTCTTTCCTTCTAGAAGCAGCATCAGATGGGCCTTTGTCCCTGCCGTATGTCCTTGGACAACTGTGCTCTTCAAGATTCCCAAGAGGTTCCATCCTGAGCAATATAGTAAGAGTTGAGTTTCCAATCCTCATTTTAAAAAAATAAAAAATGTGTTTGGTACAGGGTCTCACTATGCAGCTCAGATTCATAGCGATCCTCTTGCTTTCAGCCTCCCCACCCCTGGGATTATAGGCATGTGTCACCATCCAGTCTTGGTGGCCAACTCAGCATGCCCAGGAGTAGGGCCGGTGCAGGCATACTGTGTGGTGCTCAAGCCCTAGTCTCTGCATTTGCCAAAGCAGGCACTTAGTCCACTGAGCTGTCTCACAGGGCCCTCTTCTCATTGACTCAAATTCTTAACATAAGACCCAGTGAGTAATTCCCACTTTGTTTTGGTCATACTGGGGTTGGAACCCACAACCTTGTGCATGCAAGGCAAGAACTCTATCACTGAATCCCAGCCCCCAAGTTGTTATGTTTTTTGGATATTTTGTAACACCCACTTTCTAAGATGTTTTCTTTCCTTGGTTTCTGCAGCATAGTAGGCTCCTAGGTAACTAGCACTCCATTTCCATCCTCTCCCAGCTCTGCATGCGAATTTGCCACTTATCCTTTCCAGGGCAACTCTACCTTGACTGGTAACTGCTTGAGACTCAGGTATGTCTGATGGGTTGCAGGAGGGAACAGAGGAGGGGGTAGACACAGTTTTGCTGTTAAGATTTGGGAGGCATGGGTTTAAGAATTAGGCGGTGTGTTTCAGCAGAACTGTGAAAGTCATTTCGTCCTAAACAAGCCTTGGCTGCAGAGGGGAGTGGGACTCTGAGTTGCCCCTGTGTGCTGTAACAAGAGTGGAAGGGGCTCCACCTTTCCTGTTCAGCAGGCCAGAGTGGAAGGAAGAGCCAAAGGGCAACTCCTGACCACAGTGACAGGGACTCCTAGCAACGCTCCAGGGGGCCTTTCCATAGATAGGAAATTTCTTTCTCCCTCTGGTGGACTCAGGAGTTGGTATAAATCAATTTTTAGAAGAGAAATGAAATGTTAAATGATAAAATGTTTGTCACCATTAGAGAAGCTTTTTGAGGCCCCGATGGAGTCAGTGAAGCAATCACTCAAGTCCATTTCTGCTGAGATAGCCAATGACTGGCTTCTCTTATCCTGACTGCTGGGCAGTGTCTCTACATAGTCAGGGACCTTGATGTATGGCCAGAAGAGGGTCAGGATTTTCTAGGTCTTGCTAAAGAAGAATGAGGCTTGTACCAGGGACCTTTTCCCGGTACTCCCCTTTGGGGAGTGCTGGCTCCTGGGGGCTGGGACATGGTAGATGAGTGTGGAGAAGGCAGAGAGCTGACTATCATGATTTACACTGTTAATCCTTTTTACAAGATCAATGCAGCAGGATTCTCCTTCCCTCCCTATCAATACATGCCACGTGAGAATAATAAAGATCACTGAAGTTTTATTATTGGACATTAATTTAATAATCCTTGAATAAATAAATATCTAACAAACATTTTTCAGCACAACACTTGAGAGATAGCAGTAGACATGCCATGTTTTATAATCAACAAGAGGAAATTGTAATAAAACTCCTGTATTTCTTTTCATAATTCTCATTTGGCAAACCATAGCCTTCTAATTCTTAATAAATTAAAAATGTTTAAAATCATAAAATAATTTCATTTTAAGATAACTTTTATAGCTAAATAGCAAATTATGTTTATAGTATGGTTGTTGAAATGTCTCCATTAAATGGTATTGTAGAAATTGTCCTGTGGCATTCATAACTCTTTCAAAACATATTGCAGTTGCTAATACTCTATCATCTAATTATTTCTACATTCTCATTTTCATAAGTAATGTCATAATGAGCAACCAGCTACATTATTTTTGCAAATCTTTATTTCCCCACTATAAGTTATAAAAAATAGGAATACTATGTCAGGGAGTTGAGAGAAGGTAACAATCTCACCACAGATTATGGAACTGCCCTTTGGAAAGGTCCCTCCATTTACACTGTGAACAACTGCAGGTGAAAGCGTGTTTCATGTGTTTGCCAATTTGACAAATGACAAATACCTGCTGCTAACTTCCTGTGTTTCATTGGTTTATAATAAGGCTAACTGTTTGGTCTTGCTTATTATTTCATTATTTTATACATTGTTCATCATGCTATTTCCTTATTTTTGTGATCTTTGCCTATTCTTAAGAAATTTAGAATTTCTCTAAGCCTCTATGTTAAACTGTGTGTTTGTGTATAGCTTCCTTATAAAGTATAAGTATATTTTCTCTTGCTCACATATAGCTCATATATATAGCTCCTTTGGCATATTTCATGAAGTAGGGTTATAATTAGTGTTTCTTCTTTTGCTTTATGGTTAATATTTCAGCAAACTTGTTCTCACCAAATAGAAACCCACTCTGAACCCAGACTAAATATGTGACCTCAGCTTGTTCCTTGTCCTGATAGCTTGATTTCAGGTACATAAAGAGATCCCTGTATGTGTTTGATGCCAAAACCCGTTTAGACATTTCTTTCTCATTTTGACCACTGTTTTACTTGGTTCCAGATAGACAGTGCATTTATTTTTATTTTTAAGATTCTCCATTCATTAATTAGTCACAAAGACTCATATTTCAGGTGGAAAACATGAGGGTGCTTGAAAATATCAAATAACTTAAAACTTAAAGGTCTTTTGGCTTGCTGTTCCTGCTTTGGAAAATCTATACTAAGGAAATAAAGTATGGAGAGAATTTTATACATTGAGAAACAGCATTATTTATAACATATTTGAAAATAATTAAATGTACTATATTAAGTTATATACATGCTGATATGTGATATATGGCAATGAGGTATTATTTATCTATTAGATGAATAATTATGAAAATTTCAAAACACTTTCCCTTTAGGCCAAGGGAATGACACAGAATACAAAATGTGATAAAATACTTAGAAAAATAAAAGAACAAATTATTTCAGTTGCACTTCTCTCATTGCTGGGACAAATACCCGACAGCCAAGAGGAAGGAGGGAAAGGTTTATTTAGCTCACAGTCACTGAGGGTTTCAGTCCATACTCAGTCAGGACTGGCACATGGCAGAGGGCAGCAACTCATGGCATCGGAAAGCAGCAAAACAGCAAGAGCAAAAGAGAGGAGCAACAAGGGCTGCACAGAGCAAGTCTGCCTCCCTTAATTGCATTCAGGTTATCTCTCCCCACCCCCTACCCTGAGGCTGGGAGTAGCACTCACACCCATAATCCCAGCAGCACTCACATCCATATCCCAGTGGATCATGAGTTAATCACAAACTATAGAAATCCACCCATGACTGCATGAGGCTTTCGGGGGACAACTAGACGCAAGCCATAGCACAAATATATGCCAAAAAGTAATTGCTTCTGTTATTAATCTTTTATTTTGCTGTGGAGGATGAAGAGATGGAGGCAGAGAAGGGGAAGCCAGAAAGAATCAAGGTGCATTGTGTGCGCACATCAATTCCCTGTGACAAATGCAATCAATACATGCCACAAGAGTGTACTAATGAAAAGCATTTCATACAGTAGAACACAAAGCAAAAACTCTGAGAGATAATTGTTATTTTTGGTGGATGAGTTTTTTTCTCTTCCCTCAAATATTCTCCAGTGTGCAAACATTCCATAGTGAACTTACGTAACATTGTTATTTAAAGAGAAAGATTGGCACAACCAAGTTAAATTATGGAAATGGTTGAGCTCAGGCAGAAACTCAGGGAAGACTGCATATGTTCCGGGGCTCCGCATAAATTTGAAAACAATATTTCAAATCTGCTTGACCATGTCCTTTGTGGGATTTTTATTTTTTATTTTTATTTCCTGGTATAAAATAATGTTTACCTTTGTATGACAGTTATCAACTCAAAACATAGGCTAGCTGCAACTTTTGAAAGTCTTTGTCTACCACATGTGATGATTTTCTAGAAAAATCTAAAATGAATTAAGACTATAAATTAGTAATTCTTTGTCTTGAGCATTTAGGGAAGACAGACCACCAAAAAGTATACAGCTACAAAATCACTTAAGATTTAGCAATATTAACCAAATGACTTAAAAATATTCAACTCCCCCCCTTTTTTTTTTTGGCAGAATCGGGGATTGAACTCAGACACTTTCACTTACCAGGGAAGTGCTTATTCCACTGAGCCATCTCCCTGGCCCCTATTCAACCCTATTTGACCTATTTCTTTTTTAATTTAGCTCAAGGAAATAATTAGAAATGAGAATAAAGATTTATACAAAAAGTTTTAGCTGTAGAATTATTTAAAATGGCAAGACTCCCAAAAGGGAAACAGCTCTATCTAAAATAAGAGAAAAATTTTAAATAAATGATGTCAACCATTATGCTGTCATTAAAAGTAGTGTTAAGAGTTTGCATTTATTCTTTTTCTTTCTTTCTTTTTTTTTTAAAAACAAGGTCTCCTATGTACTGCTGGCTGGCCTTGAACTCACAGTCCAGGGTGAACTTGAATTCATGGAAATATGCCTGCCTTAGCCATCCAAATCCTAGGATTGTGCCACTATCCCTGGGTATTTTGCATTATTTTGAGGAAATGTCTGTGGTAAGACATGCAATGCAAAGGAATGAATAAAAAATTATGCACAGATATAACCTCTGGTAAATACAAGCATCTGCAAAAGACTGAAGGAAGATGTGCTCTATTATCAATAGCCCTTAACTCAGGAAGATGGAAATATTGGGAATTATTCCTTGCCTTTTATTCAGTTTTCTACTTCTTTTTCTCCTCTTCATGCTTCCTAATCTCTTCTCTTTAAGTATATGCTAATTTGTAAGCATAAAAATAAAAATTGAAATATATTACTACATGAAATATTCATGTGACTGTTTCTCCACTAAGTACTTATAATACAAAATTTGCCTTTAGATTCATTATTTTGTGCCTCCTTCTACATTCTAGTCAAAATTTCACTAGACAATCTTTGATCTACAGCATTTATTAATAATGTACCCCAAAGGATCATTTTCTCTGTTAACATTTTATTCTAAATTTCTGTTTAGAAAGAATACACAAAGTGTAATAATCTCCTCACTCACTTGGCAAGATGCGTGCTGGTAATTTGGGAGGTGGTCCCGCTTTCTCTCTCCCTGTCTGCATGTATTATGCATCACCGAAGAACTGCCTAGAAATCTGAAATAGCTTTTCTAAGTATATGGTTTAAAAATCGCTTGAACTAAGTATTAGAATCTCTGAGGTTTAAGTATTGTGTGTTAGTTTGTACAAAAATGGTTTTCATTCGAATCCAAGACCATTCTAATATGGAAACTTTTGCATATTAGACCTAATCAGTCAATGCTGGCTTTAGGGAGTGACATACCCATTTTTGTGGAGTTTAGCTAGGGGAAAATCCAGATGCTGGCTCTTGATGGTATTTGAGTTTCTTTACTCTGTTCTAACATTCCTAGGGGACCCTGTTCATGACAGTCAGAAATCCACCAGGTATAAGCTATGCTTTTTTGAACATAATCATCCCATCCTATCCACAGACATCACTTCCACCAGCCTTGGGTTGAAAATGTCCCATCCTCACCACTATAGTCTGTCCTGAAAATATCTAAATGTTTTCCCCTTGTTATTACAGAATAATGCACATGACCTCATAAGAACAATTTACAAAGCATTTACATTGTGTTGAGTTTTATAACTAATTCAGAGATGACTTAAAATATACAGGACAATTGCCTCAGTTAGATGCAAATAGTACAATATTTTATACTTGAGCATCGTGAAGTCTTGGGCCTAATCCCTGTGCAGATGCTGAGTGGATGTTCTCCTCATCATGCTCCACTGAACAGATAACTGTGATACTGAAAAATCCAAACATTTACTAAACTACACAAAGACAGGAAGAGCAGCACCCTGTTCCTTGGGCAAGGCAGAAAGTGTCTTCAGTGACCACATTTCCTGGCAAGACAAAGGGCTGGGCATCTACCTTTGTGAACAATGAAAGGAAAGCAGCTGGGAAGACAGCCGCTTCATTTGTTTCCTTTCTTCTACACCCTACATTCTGAAAAAGGCTTTCATTATTTTCTAGTCATTTCCTAATGCTAATACCTACTGTTGCTCACTTTGCAATTCAAATCAAGTGTAGGAAATTTTTCAATGGTCTAATAAATATTTTATCATGGGTAACAAAGACAAGGAAAGAGACATTACAATTCCTGACTTGAAATTATACTATAAGGCTACTGTGATAAAAATAGCATGGTACTGGCAACAAAATAGACCTAAGGATCAATGGAATAGATTAGGAGACCCAGCAGCTTCTACGAACACACTCAGCCACCTTATCTTTGACAAAGGGGCCAAACATATTCACTGCAAGAAAGACAGCCTCTTTAACAAATGGTGCTGGAAAACTGGCTCTCCACATGCTGAAAACTATAACTTGACCCAGGTCTATCACTATGCATTAAGCTAAAGTCAAAATGGATTAAAGATCTAAACATTAAAACAGAAACACTCAATCTCCTAGAAGAGAAAGTAGGAGAAACTCCTGAAGACATAGGGGTAGGCAAGAGTTCATGAACAAAAATCAAATTGCATAGGTAACACTTGAAAAATTGAACAATTGGGACCTCGTCTTATTGAGAAGTTTTTGCACATCAAAAGAAATTATCAACAAAGTCAAAAGACAACCCACAAATTTGGAAAAAATCTTGACTAATAAACACACAGACCAAGGTCTGCTCTCTAGAATTTATAAAGAACTAAAAAACATTAAGGCTCCAAAATTTAAAAACACAATCCAGAAATGGGCATCCTAGGTGAACACACACTTCTCAGAGGACAAAATTAAAGAAGTGAATACATATATGAAAAAATGCTCCACATCACTAGCCATCTGTGAAATGCAAATTAAAACAACAATGAAATATCATCTTACCCCAGAAAGAATGGTTATCATCAAGAAATCAACCAACAATAAATGTTGGAGAGGCTGTGGGGAAAAAGGAACCTTTCTCTACTGCTGGTGGGAATGTAGACTGGTGTAAACAATGTGGAAATCAGTGCAGAGACTCCTTAAAAAACTAGACTGGAAATCTCATTCAAACCAGTTATCCCCCTACTGGGGATTTTTCCTGGAGGAACTGAAAATATCATATCATAGTGATATATGTGTACCTATGTTTATAGCAGCAATTTGTGATAGCAAAATCTTGGAAACAACCAAGATGCCCATCACATGAGGAATGATTGAAAAAGATGTGGTATTTTTACACAATGGAGTATTACTCAGCTATAAAGAGGGATAAAACTCGAAGCCTTCATATTCATGTGGGTACCACTTGAATAGTGAAATAAACCAGGCTCACATGTGTAAATATTGTATAGTCTCCCTAGTAGAAGAACTCTAAAGAAGAAATAAAAATAGAAAGGTATAAAACAATTAAAAGGAAAGTGAGAACTTGGGGATTAGATAATGAAGAGAGGGCAAGGAAAAAAAGCTAGGAAACATGATGGGCAAAGACATACATTTATATGTACAAGATGGGTAAGGCAATGATCCTGAGAATCTTCAGGAAGTTTTTGAAACTAGCAGTTAATTGGTAGGATTCTCACCCTGACTAAATATATATGCTGATACCTGTGAACTAAGCAACTGCACTGAAGATGGCAATGTGTAACAGTAGGGCCATGCTTGGAATGCCTGTCATTTTGGTCTTCTAAATATGTACTGCTTGTCACATCATACCAATTACTGCCATACTCTCTCAGGTAATTTTTTTTAATAAAAAGGAAATAAATGAAAATAAGAGAAAAGAAAAAAAAGTTATAGGACTGTCCTGCTACAAATGCTATATATGGTTAGATTTCTAAAGTTCTGTGTAAAAATATGTAATTGTTTATTCCTTTCTTAAAAAAATATTTTTATTTAAAAATCTTTTTTCTTCATATTCTATAGTTACTTAAAGTTTAACATATCAATACTTGATGGAAAATACCTGTTCCATGTTATGCCTAAGATGTTTGATATTCAGACAGATAGTGAAATTAAGCTCCACTGCCAGTGTTGTAGGGTAATAAGCTTCTCTTCTGGAGGGTTAACAACCTAAGTTTGCAGACAAAAGAATAGAGAAAAAAGGAGGGCTGCTAGGAAAGCCAACATTTTGGCTCTAGCCTTTCAAGGTCAGTGAAGACTGAGGACATAGGAGAACCTGTACTGTAACATCACGGAACTCAGTTGTATCCCAAATTTTCTGATCAAGGAGATTATGGGGCCACAGAGGAATGTGATAGATGATGTAGAATGCTGAAGAAGAGTCACGTGGAGAGAAAACATTCTCTCAGGCTTTCCCAGAGAGCAAATTGGTCAAGCAATGGCCATGACTCATCCACATGGCTGACACTGACAAAGATCTACAGACTGTGGTACAGGGTCTCAGGCTAAATCCTGACCATATCAAATACAAAAGCTACATTTCTTATTGTATAGGTCTTGCTTTGTCTTGGTTTTAACAATCTAGCAAAAAAGTATAAAAAAGAAATATAAAAAGTAAACCCATATTAATAGGCTGAGCTGTAAAAGGCTCAAGTCAACAACTTCTAACATTGTCAGTTTTATGGAAAACCCACTACTGTTATGGACTACTGGACTATATTGAAATATTTTCCTGAATTCACACACCTGTAATATTTAAATGACAATGGAATACCCTTCTCTGACAAATCTAAACAAAAAAAGGAGGTACAAATGAAAGACCATTTTGTATCTGTATATTCAAAATAGTTAGGATAGATGTACAGCTACATTCTCTTAATTCTATGAGAAGAAAGATTCATTCTAATAGTGTTTATAGCCAGGATATCATGTCTGCATCTTGTACAATGAATAACCACTAAGACAATAATATGCAATGTATTAATTATTGAAACTGTCCTACCCATCAGTTTTGAAACTGTCTCATTGCTATTTGTTTCTAAATAAAATATTAAAAAATATTTTAAGTTATTTTTACCGCATAGTAAAAAAAAAAAAGCCAAATGTACTGAAGTGTTTATAACTAAAGGAGCATAGATGAGTGGTATTTACTTTAAAGATCATTAAGTTTAAATGAACAGTGTATCAATATATTGATGCATAAATAGATACACAGATATAGAGAGAGACCTAGGTCTTAAAACAGTCTGACAAATGTAATAGATAATGAAATGTTGGTTGTTAGTATTGGCTGTGCTTCAGTTTGGGATGGCTTCTTTTCTTACTTCAACAAACCTTAGGATACTTTTTCTTAATGGCTTGCCCTGTAATTCAAATTGGCCTTGAACTTACTATATAGCGCAGGCTGGACTTGCGTTCACCACAATCCTTCTGCCCAAGACTCCCAAATACTGGGATTAAAAGTGTCCACCATCATGCTTACCTCTGACCTCAGTATACTGTGAACAACCTTTCATTGGCATTTAGGAAGGCACTAGTTTGTAATACTCCATGCCTTTTTATTTAATACCTATATTATTTTGCTTTTCATATGTTTATATCTTGATTTATTTAGTGGACTATAAAACATAAGAAAAACATTTTTTTTTTTTTTGTCTTTTTGAGACAGGGTCTCACTATGCAGTTCAGGCTGGCCTTAAGCTCACTTTGTAGCTCAGGCTGGTCACGAACTCAACAATCCTCCTGCCTCAGCCTCCCAGGTGCTGGGATTACAGGCCTACACCACCATGCCTGGCTCAGAAAAACATTTTTATTGCTACTACCTATTACTACTTTTTAAAAAGTAGTAAGACTATCTGCCTATTATGTTATTGAGTGGATTATTGGAGTATAAAATGTTTGGATCAGTCCTTAGCATTTATGCTTAGTAAGAGCTACTAGTTTTATTGTGAAGTCATTTTGCTGATTTGTTAATAAAGACATGAGGAACCAGGGAAATAGTTCAGTAGAATAAGTGCTTGCCTGGCAAGCACAAGGGCCTGAGTTCAATCCCTGGTTCTGCAAAAAAAAAATAAAGACATGAACTGTGCTCCTGAAAATTGTGCTTTTATGACTTGTAGACACACTAGAGAATACAAATATTTTTCCTTATAAGATGATAGTATTTTTTTCTAAGGCAATCCGTCTCAATATATTATTTGTATCAACATGTATTTTTATATTGAAATTACTCCCTTCAAAGCACAGTTGTTTATTTAAAAATATAATGAAAGGCAAATATCAGCAACAGGTCCATGAAAAACATGAATAAATGTATTGTTGTGGTTTGTGTATATTTGTCCCTCCAAAGCCTCATGCAGTCATTGAGTACAATTCTACAGTTGAAGAATAATTCATGATCCGAGGCTGGAATTATCGGTCTGGATACTGGTGGGATTATGGGCTTAGTGCTGCACCCAGCCTGGGCCAGATATGGAGGAGAGAGAGACTTGCTCTCTGTAACCATTGTTACTTCTGCTCTTGCCCTTTCGCTCTTGCTCTTTGCCCTTGCTATAAACTGCTGGCCTCTGCCCTGTGCCACTCAGCCTTGAAGCCAGCCAGTATGGACTGAAACCTCCAGTAACTGTGAGCTTTCCTTCATTTTGGGTGTTTAGTATTTGTCCTAGCAATGAGAGAAGAGTAACTGAGACATATATTTTCTTAAATTATTGCAGCATAATGATTTCCTTAAACCTCCTTGTAAAATTCATATTCAGTTTTCACTATGCAGTTCAGACTTGTTATCTTCCTGTCTCAGCCTCTCCAGTGCTGGGATTACAAGTGTGTGCCACTACTCCTGGTTTCAGGACTGGCACAGCACCTTCAGGGTTCCAGGGCCTGCACAGCATGTGATACCAGGAGTCAAATTCAGGTCCTTGCGCTTGCCAGTCAGGTGCTTAGACTGCTGAGCTATAGCTCTTGGCAAGTTATTTGGGTAATCTTATCTCCTGAGATTTCCACTTGAACAAGCTAAAGATAATAATTTTTTTTTTTTGTATTTTAGTAAAGGTCTATAGGGTTTTACTATGCAGATTAGACCAAGGAGATTCTTCTGTTTATAGCCTCCAAAGTGTGGGATTACAAACACAGCCACCATGCCCAGTCTCAATTGTCATCTCAGTATGCCCTGGTGGTGGGGCTGGCATGGCAGACTGGAGACTGAACCTTTGACTCCTATGTGAAAACTATAATAAAACATTTAGGGGGCTGGGGAGATGGCTCAGTAGAATAAGCGCTTGCCTGGCAAGTACAAGGGCCTGAGTTCAATCCCTGGTTCTGCCAAAAAAGAAAAAAAGAAAAAACAGAGTTAGAAAAAAAATTTATAATTCTCAGATCAGAGAGCTTTGCTTAAATTCAAATTGTTAGTACTAGTATTACTAATAACAACAATAATGCATGTAATCTCAAATTTAAAGTAGTAGAATTATGTGGAGAAACTCATTTTCATTACAGTAATAAAAGGTTGTACATGATGCTAGATGAACTATATTTAAAAATTAAAATAGAGTATGTAGTGATGGGCTTAGATAGAAATGAGTGAAAATTTTGTGTTTTACTTAATCCTATCTAAATATTTTGTAGTTTGACATAGTTTGAGAAAGATATGCATGGCTTAATTATCCTTTGTAGAATTTTTAATGGTATTGCACCTAAGTAGGGATTTTACTTAGCTTTGAATTGTTGTGTTTAACATTTGTTAGAAATTGACTATGTAAGAAGTTGGGCTCATTGTTAAATGGATTAGCTTATTTAATCTCGTAAGAGTCCTTTCGTAAAAGCATTAGTGACCTGAAACACTGTAGAAGTTGAAAAATGTGGTAAAATAGATGAAAGCCACTGAAAACCAGCTACTTATATCCCTAATACTTTTCTTCCTACCTAGAACCACTGTTCAAGAGTCTGCATCCCGGCATCTCTGAAAGCTCGCATCCTGGTACCATTAATGCACTAACCATTCTGTACATATTTTTTGGATAAGGGAGTTATCAGATGTCTAATCTTACAGTGAAACTGAGACCCCATTTGTAGAGCAAAGGCTTCTGGCTAGTGAACTAAACTCTGCAGTAACTGTTTGTTTGCCTTAGCAAGAGTGATAGTTCCACATCTCCCCACAAGTTCTGACTCCTTGGAAGTTACTTAACTCCTCCTGGCCTAGTTTCTTCATTTATAGAATGTGAATAATAACATTTTACATGACTCCGGTGAGAATTAAGTAACATAGTGTGTGTGAGCGCAATATCTGGTGTACACAAAGCACTGAATGATAGAAGGTGTTTTCCAAAAGATAAATAAATTCTAAGTAAATAGTTGAAACAAGGCTTACAAGCCCCTATTAAGTACATTAATAGCTTTGTAAAACAGAAAGTGCCAAGCACAGGTGGATTCCCTGGAAAATTCTACCAAACATCTAAGGAATAAATTATTTCAATTCATGACTGTTCCTTCTGGATGTTAGGGTAAGAATCCTCAATAAAACATCAACAAATTCAGTCAGGCAATGTATAAATAAAAGCATAATATGGCCAAAGGGAATTTATCCCACCTATAAAAGATTTACTCAGTTTTCAAAGATCAATTAATGTTATATATCACAGAAGGAAAATCATATCACCATCTAAACAGACATAAAATTCAACAAAATTCAGCACCCATTTATGATAAAAAGAAGGCTAACTTCCTTAACTTAAAATAACTATCTGCACAAAACAGCTACAGTCATATTTATTGGTAAGAAACTAAGAGTTTTCACACTAAGATCAATCAGCAGAAGGATATCTGCTCTAAACACTGTTTTCAACATTTTACTAAATAAAGCCTAATCATGCAATAAGACAAGAAAAGTAAATAAAAGATGGACAAATTAGAAAGCAAGAGGTCCTCTTGTTCTGTTTGCTCATGACATGAGTATGTGGCTAGAAAATCAGAATGGCTCAGAAACAACAAAAATTCACCTCGAAATAATAAGCAATTATAGCAGTTACAGGATACAGGGTTCACATAGGAGTGCCAATTGACTTCCTATATGCTAACAATGAACAAGGGAAGTTCAAAATGAAATAGAAGTTACCATTTATACTGACGCCCTTAATTGAAATATGTCAGCATAAATCTGTGTACAAGATTTATACTGTGAATCCTATCAAACTTTCATTAAAGATACTAGAGAAAAAACTACATAAATGGAAATAAATGTTATGTTTATGTATAGAAAGACTTAAGGCTGTCAAAATATCAATTCTTCTTAATTTATGTGTAGATTCAATGAAATGCCAACCAAAGTGCAAGCAACTTATTTTGTGATTGTTAACATACTTATCCTGAAGATGATGTGGAGAGGTAAAAGACTTAAAATAGCCAGCCAATAGTGAAGAAAGATGAAGCCAGATGGTTAATACTATCTGTATTCAAGATTAAATATAAGCTATAGTACTCAAGGCTGAGTGGTATCAGAGAAAGCACAAATTGATGAAAGGAAGACTGTAGTGTACCTAGAAGTATTTGTATCAATGCAGCCAACTGATCTTTGACAAAGAAACAAAGATAATACAACAGAGCAAAAGTATTGTTTGACAAATAATGCAAGAAACGACTGGATATCCACCTGTAAAAAAATGTGAATCAGAAACATTAACTCAAGAATATCTCATAGACCTAAATGTTCAATGTAAAACTGTCATATTCTAGATGATAACTTAAGGACAGAGGCTAGATGGCTGAGGAAGAGGATTTCTAGAAACAACAGGGAAAGCACAAGCCATGGAAAAAGTAATTAAGTCTGAACTTCCTTAAAATTAAAATTTATACTCTGAAAGAAAACAACAAGATAATGAGAAGACAAGCTGAGAACTGGGAAAAAAAAAAATGTGTCCAAGAGGCACAGCTGGAAACAGTCTGTGATCTAAAACATATAAGGAATTTCTAAAACATCTGATTAAAAACTAATCTGATTAAAAAGTGCACAAAATACCTCAGCAGATAAGTTTATCAAAGAAGGTGTAGAGATGGCAAGGAAGCTTAAGATACCCCACATCATTTACCACTAAGGAGTTACAAATTAAGACAGTGATGTTTTGCCACTCCTTATCTGTTAATTAAAGTACATAAATCCAAAACATCGACAACACTAAATGCTCCTGAGGAAGGCTAGTAAGCAGCACTCACTCTCTGCTGGTAGGAATGTGGAAAGCCACAGTGTTTTGGAAGACAGCTTGGTAGTTTCTTACCAAACTAAACATACCTTTACTGTTTGATTGAGCAACTACGCTCCTTTGTATTTAGTAAAATGAACTGAAAACATGTACACACAAAAACCTGCAGTGGAGTTTAGGAAAGCTTCCAAACCCAAACTTGGAAATAGTCAAGATGACCTTCCACAGATGAATGGGCAAACTGTATACCACTCAGACAAAGGAAAATTCACACAAACAACAAGAAAGAGATGAACTTTCGAGCTGTGAAAAGACACAGAGGGAAATTAATGCCTATTAGTAGCTATCTGCAAAGGCCATGTACACACTGAATACTTCTAACTGTATGACATTATGAAATAAGACAAAACCAGAGATAGCAAAGAATAAACAGTTTCCAGGAATTGAGTGAGGGAGGGATAATCGGGATTTTGAGGGCAGAGAAACTATTGTGTGTGATACCACTATCATAGCTGACACGTGTCCTCTAAAACCATAGACAGAACAACACCGTAAAGCCAAATGTAAGCCATGGACTTGGGTGCTCATGCGTCCTCAAAGCCTGCCTGGAGGCAACAAACGTCTCACTGTTGTAGGACGTCCATGGTGGGAAAAGCTTTGCATGTATAAAGACGCAGGCCACAGGAACCACCAACATTCCTCTTGATTTTGCTAAAGTGCTTTAAAAGTAATGTTTTCTTAACCAGAAGATAAACAGCTATAGACAGATTAGTGCTTACCATGCTACTCTCACAGTAGTTAATGTTACAGGCTCCTCAGTCAGTTTTTTTAGGACTTAATTCCAATAACATACTCTCTGATTCAGTCTCTTTGTCTCTGAACTGCAGATAATAAGAGTGTGTATCTCAGGGTTTTAGAGGGAAGCAAATGAGATTTAAATTGCTTAGAACAGTGCACATCTCATAAAAAGTTTCAGTTCAATAAATCTTAGCTAGTTTTCCTTTTGTAAGTCTAAAGCAGCTTTCAAAAAAATCTACATCTTATCGAATTATCTGACCTCCCTGCGAGTTTGGAATGATTGTCCTCACTTTATAGATGATAAAGCTGGAACCGAAAGTGGCTAAATGACTGCTGCCCACTATCTCATAATTAGTAAATTACAGAGCCATGACTCCAATATTGGATTTGGGGCTTCAAGGCATGACGCTTTCTACTATTTTTCTCACCTGCCTTCTGACCCTCAGGATAGTCAAGTTTCTTTATCAAGATTTCTTTTCGGTTCTTCTCTTTAGAAATCCTCAGCACCGCAGAGAAAGCAGGTAGTGGACAGGACAGTAAGTCTGGAGACTTTTTCCTAAACCAAGTACCACCCCCTGGCAGAGATGAGAAAAGACATAGGGGAGGATGATGCGGAGAATCACTGCCCATATTTGGATGCTTAACAAGGCTCAAAATACGGAGTTAGAAACTTTCATGAGCATGTTTTAGGAAGGGTGAGACAAGTTTTGCCTAATTTGGGGGCATTAGCAAAGGATATTGTTGGTGTATTACTCTGCCTTTCTTTACTATAACTAAATACCTGAGGAAGACAGGTATTATAAAGAAAATAGGTTTATTTAACACACAGTTTGGGGACTTCATGTCTAAATAGCCTGATGTAGTCTCTAGAGAGGACCATTGGCCTTGGCTGTATCAGTTCCTATGGGCTGGCAACAGCATGATCAAAGCAGGAGGCTTGAGAGATTCAGGGGTCAGCCTCAGGCTTTTACCATATTTTTCTGAACACAACACATGCCAGGAGACCAGTACTGCCTTCTGAGGGCTCCACATGAGCCAAGGACACCCATTAGGCTTCTTGTTTTGGTGTGTGTTTCTTCTACTTCTTCTTTTTTTAATCTTCTAAAGAGAATAAAAAATACTTAAAAAAAAAAAGACATTAGAATTGATACAGAATTTCACTAAACAAAATGATAACAATTCAATGATGGTTGTTACACTGCATATTTGTCTTCTGATGAGCTGTTCAGACCTCCAGATAGAAGCAGAGGCTGCAGTTCTGAAAGGCTACAGCACCTCTCACATCATCACAAGGAGAGGAAGCTTCTAATACACACACCTTTGGGGTACAAGCAACGTCGAACTATATCACGATCCATAAAGACCAAAGAAGGTCACACCCACAAAATAAGCTTGACCTGGAGTTTCTAGAATGACTATGTGCTAATCAATGGCATGTGAGGTTTGTCTCTGTTTTATTGGTGGATTATTGATGTCATTACCAATTACATATTTGTAAAGCTCAGTATGGTATTTCAAGAACTTTGTGGCAAGAGCAGGGAAAATTTTGCAAGGAAAGGAAAAGCAGGAGGTAGTAAGGTGTTGGTTCAGTTTTCCGTTTATTTTTTATTGCATAGCTGTTGTGATCTGGAGCGTAGTCCAATGTCTTAGTGAAAGAGTTATCATAATCAGGGTCAATCAGGCAATCTTGCTGTGGATCGCCGTAACCTGCCGGCCGTTTCAGAGCGGTCCAGCCAGGCCAGTGAGAGCTGTGCAGAAGTGGTGACACAACGTTTCCTAGGAGTGACTTACGAGTCCCAGCTGTGTGTTATCTGAAGGTGAGTTCAAAGGCTGAGAAGAACCTTACTGGGAGAGGTCTGAGGATATTATTTACTACTTGGCTCTACCAGAATGTGGAACAAGTTAAAAGAGACAGTGTAAAATATTTTCCTCTCACTGCACTTCTAAAATTCAAAACTGTGGCCGCCTAGGCCCTGATGGTTAGTAAGAGAGAGACTGAAGTGGGGTGGGAGAGGACCTAAAAACAGCAGAGCCCCGAAGTGGCCCACGCTCTGCTCATGCCCCAGCCAGAGCTAGCTTGTTTCTCATCTGATTTTAAATGGTTTATTTTTTATGTTGTTATTTTTTTGAAGAGATATTTTTTTTTCATAAAAATGTTTTAAACCACCAGACAACCTTCGTTTTTATTTCTTTCATGTTGTGGTTGAGGGAACAAAGAACCAGGGAAGCACAAGATTGCAGAGCTGGAGAGAGTTGCAGTCAGCAGGACAGCATGTCTTCTGGTTCCTCTATCTGTTTTGTGTGTGACACAGGGAAAATTATTTAGGGTCTGATAGCCATTTTTCAGAGGGTCAGAATTGCTGGCATCCCATTTCTGGACCAATAACATGTCCATCCTGAATGCATGTCAAAATCACCTGGGGGAGCCGCAAGTCACCGTGTTGCCTAGGTGCCACCTACAGAGATAGTGGCCTAGTCTAG
Source organism: Ctenomys sociabilis (assembly GCA_004027165.1). Lineage (NCBI taxonomy): Eukaryota > Metazoa > Chordata > Mammalia > Rodentia > Ctenomyidae > Ctenomys > Ctenomys sociabilis. The sequence continues at coordinate 30,980 of PVKA01003217.1, forward strand.
TGGGGGTAGAGCTCAGTGGTAGAGCATTTGACTGCAGAGATAGTGGCCTAATTGTTCCAGAGAATGTCCTCAAAGGATCATGGTATGTAGCCAGAATTAATAACATTGCACCACAGCAGTGAGATTCCAACTCACTGCAGAAAGAATGGCTTTTACAGAGAAATCAACCAGTAGCAAATGCTGGTGGGGCCATAGGAAAAAAAAAATGCTTCTGCACATTTGGTGGGAGTGGAAATCATTGTGGAGATTCCTCAAAAACAATGACTACATGTCACATTTGACTCAGCTATTCCCCTTCTTAGAATCTTCTCAAAAGAATTAAAAACATAGCACCACAAGGATATAAGTGCACCCCTGTTTGTAACAGCACAACTCGTAATAGCTAGATTTTTGGAAACAACCTAAATGCCCACCAACCAAGGAATGGATACAAAATATATGGGTTTTTTTTAATACAATGGTGTATTACTCATCCATAAAGAAGGATAAACTTAAGATGTTTTATAGGTAAATGGGTACAACTTGAGACCATACTTACAAGTGAAATAAATCACATGCACATATGTAAACATTGTATTGTCTCAATAGTGTGAGAAGTTGAAACAGTAAATAAGAGCCAAAATGTACCAAAAAATGTGTGTATCATATATATATATATATATATATATATATATATATATATATATATATATTAGATAAAATAGTTATACTATTAATTTCTCTTTGTTGGAAAGAAAGGTTTGTCTTAATATTGTTTGGACAATTAAATGCCTATATCTTATACTTTGAGTAACTAAAGATAACAATACACAATGTATTAACCATTCATAATATGTTCCTATTTGAACTTTTTCTCTTTAAACTAAAACAAACAAAAATAATCATTTCACCAAGCCAGTGCTTCCCAAGGGTGCTCTTTGGGCTCACAGCATCAGTACCACTTGGGAGCTTGCTAGAAATGCATGTGCTCAGTTCCCACGTCTGGCCAACTGGATCAGAACACTAGGGAGGAGGTCACTCTGCCTTCAGCCATCCTACAGGTAATTTGGATGCACACTGAAGTTTTGGAACCACAATGTCTTTCCACCAAGCTCCCAGATGCATGGATATTGCTAGTCCAAGATCATCTTCAGGAGCCACTTCTGAGGCAGCTGACATCGAAGGTTTTCTTTAGTTTGATGTCCTTATAATACTTGATGCATGTCCACTGACAAAGAACAACCTCATATTTGAGAAGTATTTATAGTTACAAAAATTGAATGGCTCAGAAACAGAGCTCGGGTAGCAGGAGATGTGGTAAGCGCAGGGCCTCTACCAGCTTGATTTTCTGTGAATCCAGACACTGCGAGCGGACTCAGCCAACTTGACATTTTGGCATCTTCTTCCTGAGCCATATTATAAAGTGTAGAATGAGTACATAATAGGGCAATAAATATAAACATATAGTCAGCATGCATGTACTCATGACTGGTCTAATTATAGCAAGATTAAACTGAGAGGTAGATTGAGAAACCTGAAACACTATACATAAAAAGAAAAAAAAAAGACAACAGGAAGTAGGAATGTAGAGTTTTCTTAAATGGGAAGGGGATCAAGAGATGGAGGGAGGGAGGGCAGTTAGTTATGAGTGCATGTTGGTAGTGCCAGCACTGAGAGGGCTGAGACAAAGGGATCACTAGCCTGGCCAGGTTGACAGACAGACAGACAGATAGACAGACAGACAGACAGACAGACAGACAGACTGACAGACAGACAGACAGACAGACAGACTGACTGACTGACTGACTGACTGACTGACTGACTGACTGACTGAGGCCAAGGCAGAGGCAGAGGCAGAGTCGTGGAAGGAGGGGAAAATGAGACAAAAAGGGATGAAAAAGAATAAAGATGTAGATGTGTTATGTGCATGCACCAGCTCCCCAAAAGGAATGTAAATGTTAAATTATTGCAAACTTGTACTAACAAAAAAGTAAAGCAAATAATTATCTTGTAACTTTTGTAAGACAGCTGAAGCTGAAAGGAGAAATTTCTACAAAGAGGACAGATCAGCTGTGTGCTTATGTCAGCTTGTTGGTATCATGTGGATAGAGAGAGACTCCATCAGTCCAGCTCCCAGTGGTTTTCAATGAGCAGCAGTCAGAGCCATTTAGGAATCCAGACTTACATGACTATAACAGGCTGGCCCTGGCCTCTTCTCTCCCAATGAGAACCCACAATTGTAAGTTTAAGTCACCTACACAACTGAAATAAAGAGGGTAACTTTCTTGCTGGAATGAGGCTGGACTGATGTCTGACAATAACAAATGGACCGAAAAGAAAGAAAATTAGATTGGCTAGGTATAGAGGACTCCCTAGAGAAGGTGAATCCAGTAAGTGTTGCAGAAGATTATGTATTTTGAGTTATTCGCAGTTTCACAAAGTTGAAGATTCTTATCCATTTTTAAATATCTTTGATTATTGAACATTACCTCTTGTGCACTTTGCCACTCTGAGTGAACTCACTATGACAAGGTTTTATAAAGTTTATTCTCATTTGGCATTTTAGCTTGTGGCTTGGAGTCTTATGCCTTTATTTGGAGTTAGGGAATACTTAGAATATAACAAAGACCATGCTTTGGATCAGTGCTGTGGGGAATCAGTACATGCTTGTAAGGATGATTACAGAGGCAAGTAGCAAAGAATAAGAGTGATAAGGGCCTGGACTGAAGGTGGCTGTCTCCACCAACACTGTCACTTTCTGGAAACCATAAAATGGAGTAAAAAAAGAAGGGATGCCTCTAGGAGAAGGAAAACCCTAGTAACTTTGCATGGAGGCTTATAATAAGAAGCAATCATTTACTTACAGAGTGTGGATTCCCCTCCAGATCAGCCAGCCGACTAGTAACCCCAAGAAGATCATTTGGATGGCCTGTGGAACCCATGCTGGGGGAGTGCGTTGCTCCTGCTTTTTGCCAGTGGTTTGTGAAAGAAGTGTGTTTAGTTTCCATATGGACACAAGTGTTTCATTAGGTACCTGTCACTTTTGGACTTCTGAGAATCCATACTTCTTTCACATGTTATCAATGAATCTTGAAGGGGAAAACATAATGATAGTTGAGATGATTATAGTACTAATTTCCATCAGTTTTCTTTTGTTTTTTTTTTTTTTTTTTTTTTTTTGGTGTGTGTGTTTTAGGGAAGGGTCTACAGGGTGTTCAGGGTCTTACTACTAGATTCAACTCCTAGTTGGATCCGCTTGTTTACAGCCTCCCAAGAGCTGGGATTACAGGCGCAGGACACCACATCCAGTCTCAATTGCTGTCTCAGTGCACCCCGGGGTCAGGGCCTGCACCACAGACCCTGGGATCAAAGCTCTGGCCTCTGCACCTGCTTGCAGGTGCTTTAATCTTCTGAGCTATTTGGCCAGCCCTTTCATCAGATTTTTGGAAAGCAGAAGTCAATGTTTAAAATTTTCATGTTGATTAATTCTATATGCTAATAACTGTAATCTGAGCAACTACATCAAAGACAGCACTGTGCAATAGAAATACTATGACTGAATTTGTTCATGAAAATGTGTACTGTTTCTAATGTCTTATCAATTATTATTATATTCTCTAAAATAAAATAAAAGGTAAAAAGGACAAGGAAAAAAATTAAGGTTTATTGAAAGCAAGCATTAATGTTTAATTATTTGACCAATTTTGCATACCTATATCTGTTAATCTGAGTAACAGATTTGATGATAAAAATATGTAATATAAAAACCATCATTAATTTTTATTCTTGTTTTGAAATTTTGTACCATATGTACTGGTGTATGTTATTGTTTCTGTCTTAGTCTTTGCTATTCGTTTTTGTTTTTCTTTTTACTCTATAAAATAAAAGAAAAAGAAACAATGAATCTCTTTACTTAGTTCTGCCCTTAAAGTAAAATGGTATGAATAAGGATCTTTCCTGAAAACTGAGTTAGTATTTTGACATTTTTCCACTTCATCCAAAGTCACTGGTTTGGGAGGGTAAATGTATCAAAACGTAGAAGGCACACCTTGAGAATCAGAGATGAGTCGGAATCCTTGGCTGGCCTCTTTCTCATTTCCTAACACTGGGCAAATTTTCTAACAATGGGAGCCCCAGATTTTCATCTATAAAAAGAGTATAAGATGACTACTTTGGGCATCTGCTGTATGGACTAACAGACTTGGCATATAGAAATGCCTAGCACAGTGAATTTTTGCATATTACTTATACCACTCTCTTTAGGGAGTCGGAAACCTTTAAAAATAATATAAGATACTTTCCGGTTAGCCTTTTCAGAAACTCAAATATTAAAAAATAACTCACAAAGAGTACTTCTTAGAGTGTGTTTCCCAGACAAACAGAATCAACATTAACTGGGAACTTGCTACAAATGCAAACTGTTGGCTCCATCTCAAACGCTGTGAATTAGAAACTCACAGGGGAAGAGGGGGAGGGGTGCAGCTGGAAAATCTTTATTTTAGCGGGTCCTCCAGATGATTCTGATGCACATTACGGTTTTAGAACTACTACTGTAAAGAATAAGAAAACTAAGATGGGGTTTGGGGACTGGAGAGTGGACATGTGATATACAGTCAGCTCTTACAATTAAGGTGAAAGCATAAAAATTATAGGAAAGATTTCTTCCTCGAATCATTTTAAATGCTCCTCTCTTAAATTTCCAGATTCTCTAAAACTACCAAGACAACTTAGGACTTCTATGTGCTGCCAGCTCTTAATAGAGACAGTTACAGCTACACTTGGAAAACTGTAGGTAACCAGGGTTTGGTCCTGCGATGTGTATAGTAACTAAAGGATATGCTTGGGTTCATTGTCATGACCTCAGCCACCCCAGCTACAAAAATATTTTGTACCTGTGTAAAGAAAGAAACTTCATTTAAGATAAAAATCATTTACCAGTTTAAAATCAAACAATAAAAGTCAATTTTAAGATTGAGGAGGCTGACAGCCTTCTATACTTGAGTACAGTACAGGTATTTTCATTGTCTTGGATATACTCTCACATTCCAGCCTGATTTAATTTTTCTTCTCCACTAACTTCTTCATCTTTATGAATCATCAATCCACCAATTAGAATTTTGTGATGTAAAATTTGCAGAACAGCCTATATCCTCCTCCAATCAGTTCTAGCAACATAAGTGTAATGAGTGACCCTTGTTCTTCAATGTGACTGTTCACTCAGGATTAGACATTTCGTGCAAATCTTCATGTGTGGCTGACGGTAGACAGTTTTCTCTTTAGCAATGTTTCTAAATCATCTCATTCCACCATGAAGAGTACTGCTTTCTGAAGGGTATTCATCCTCCTTCTCTGCCACCATTCCCTCAAAGGCTCTGTTGCTGGAACAGCTTTTCTGGCTCATCTCTGAATCAGATCCCTCCCTCTGAGCATGGCAGGTGACAGTTGTCTTTATCTCCTTCTCTGCTCATTAGTCTTCTGCTTCCAGAAATACACAGAGCCCATGCCTGATACACCTGGAACAGCCTTTTTCCATCTGTTGGGCTATTTCCCTTTCATTCTGTATCACTCAGCCCTGAAAAATGACTCTGAAGCTTGCTCTGAGAGAGTAGGCACAGCTATCCTGCTCATGAGGAAAAGACCAACTACCTCCTCCAGTTTGGCTGTTTACGTTTATATGCTTTAAATTGTACAGATGCTCCCATTATTAGGACTTGTGAGCCCATTTACCAAACTAAAAATTACACACCCGAGCTTTACAAGTGAAAGGCATATTTTCCTAGGTAATCCTAGAAAACATTTTTCACATTCAAGGACCACCTAAGAACGCTAAGATTGTGATTTATTGACACTTTGAATGGCAATACCCCTTGGTTCATCTGTTGCAGGACTGACAGTGGAGAAAAATCCCACTCACCTCACAATAAGGGCACATATTTTGGAACAGATTTCAATAGAAACTTCAAGCAAGGAAAGAGGTGAATTATAAACATTTCATTATTTTTAAAAATATGAACATCTTTCTAAGCATTCTGACTCATTTTATTCCCCCTGGTTTTATTATCCATACAGTAAGTCATCCACTCTGAAGTTCAACCCTCTTCAAGTGAGGTTGCCTAAACAAGGATGAAGTGAAGCCAGATTATTGTGAGTGTATTTGAATCTATCACTTAGTTTTAATTTATATAGATCATCATAAAGAGCTGAAAAATCCAAGCATTATCCTTGGGGATGATTTTACAGCAGGACAGTGGGTGGTGAACAAAGCCAACACATTCTCCTTATGGCACTTGCATGTTTCCAAATCTCAAGATCCCCAAAGAACTGGAAGCAAATAACAAGGCAGGAATAGTTAAGAGCATCACCCTTCTCCAGATGGCAAGGGTTAAAATTCAGACTTTGCAGCTATGTGGCCTTGGAAAGATTGCTGCCTCTTTTTGCTTTTGTCATCTCTTATATCAAATGTGGGTCATATATTATCAGAAGGGGCTGATAATATATCAGTTCCACAGGAGGGGCTGGGTATAGGCGTAGCACAGCAGAGGTGCTTAACTAATGGGCCTTATAGTTGTTAACGAAGAGGATGCACTACCTAAATCCTTGCAAAAGTGGTCTCATGAAAATCAAGGCAGTAGGACATTGAAGAAGAGGCTTAGAGCAATAAGACTGTTGGAACCCGACTTAGGAACCTGAGGAGTTGTTGTCAATCATTTGTTTGAGGGTTCACCACAGATTTAAGCAAAAGAGTACTGAAATGCCCCTTCATCTGCCGTCTCCCTCCAGAGCCATGTGAGTGTGGCATTTGCTGCTCTGAGTTCCTCCTCCAATGACCAACGTCAGTGCTCAGCCAAGTTAACTAATTCATGCAGGACTAAGACAAGCAAAGGCAAGCCCTGATACCACCCACAAATGCACTCAGCAAAAAACACTACTGGCTCTCTGTCATTTCTAAGTGGAAGTCATAAAGTTGTCTTTGTAGTTTCCTATATTTTCCAGGTATTGGTGCATCAAAAAACTGTCAAGACATAAAATTTTGTGGGACAGGATCAAAGTCTCCACCAGAAACTAAAGCCTTCTCTAACCTCTTGAGAGCAGGAAGGGGGATGCACCGTGCTTCTTGACCACACACTCTTATAGTCAGCTCATCTTGTACAGTATTTTACACCACAGATAAATCAAGTAACCATCATGAACTGGTAAGTCCATTGCAACAAGACCGTGGCAGAGCTTCATAGGACCTCTGATTTCCTTCTTCCCGTTTCCACCTCCATGACTTAGGCTTCAGCCCCCTGGTTCTTCTGTCTCTGCTCACCCTTACTTCCTTTTCCTGCCTTCTGAACCTTGCCAGATGCCTGCTGGGAAGGCTTTGGGTTAAATGCTGCTTTACCTGTGTTAATTAACTACCTGTTTCATAAAGCATCAAGTTGGGAGACATCTTAGGTATTTGCCTATAATATAAATGAGATGATTATGTTAATAATCTGCAGGAATGCACTTTCATTTCTGTGAATTCTCTGGAAGCTCCATTCAGCAATTACAGCTTTTGAATCGTGCTTTAAAGAACTTGCCAGCTGTTAGTGGAATATGGCATATCTAAAATAACATGGCTAAATAGTATCTGCTCTCTTTTCTGCTACGCACAATGCTCTATTTTCTTCTGCACTCTTCCTGGGGCATTTGCCTGGGAATATTTTGTAAGAGGAAATGCCAGTGAAACACAAGCTAGGGCAGGGAGAGTGCTTTGTGTCATTCCTTTCCTGTTGCCCTGTTTATCCAAGCACTGGTGAGCAGAATTGATGAAAAGAACTCAGCTCTTTGCCCTATTGTGAGTCTGAGAACAATAGTCATAGAGGAAGGTGAATGCAAGATTACTGCAGGTTTGCTGCTTGGTTTTTTTCCTCTTCAATTTTTAATTGTTGTCAAATATATCTAATATAAAACTTGTCATCTTAGTCATTCTTAAGCATAAAGTTTAAAATAATCTCATTGTTATTTAGCCAATAATCAGACAAATTTATCTTCCAGAGGTTAAGCTGTATATTTATTAAATAACAACTCTCCATTTGGGTGTGGTGAGAAATGTCTTTAATCTCAGCACTTTGGGAGAGGCAGGACATCACAAATTTGAGCTCAGCCTGAGCAACTTAGCAAGACCTGTGTTAATTTGGGTTAAATGCTGAGACCTGCCTCAAAATAGAAAATAAAAAGGACTGTAGGAAATGTAGCTTAGTTTGAAGTCCTACATTCAATTATCCAATACTACATGGTAAAAACAAGAGCCCCCCATTTCTCTCTATTCCCAACCCAGGCAATCATCATTCCAGTGACATCCATATACCTTTCTGGAAATTTATTTTTTATTTTTTATTTCAGGAAAATTTGTATTATATGAGCATTTTGTAAGATGTGGAAGTGACTCTCATTTGCCTACAGCTTTACAATGCTTCAAAGGATCTTAGAGCCACTACCTCATTTGACTCTCGTAAAAACACAGTAACCTCATTTTAGAAAGGTAGAGACTGAAACTGAACTAAATACATTTCTAGAAAGGTTGAGGGCAGATTGGAATCTGGGTCTTTGCCTACATAGTTCCCAGACCTCAGGCTGTCTTGATCTACTCAGAATGGGTTGATAACTTTTGGAAGCCATTACCAATTCAGATTCCCAGAGGTTCTGTTTCTTCAGAAAATTATATGCAAAAACAGAGGCTTCAGTCAAGGAGCTCAGAACCCTTCTCATTCTCAGTTCCTGTAGAATTCATGTTAGACTTTTGCTTCCTCCTTCAAGAGACCTGTGACAAAGCCACAGGAATCTCTAGAGGCAGAACTGTGATGGTGAGGGGCTTCCTCCAAGAGAAAGATCTCTTATGGGAAGGCATATTCCACAAGCACCTGTGCACTCAGTACTTTTATGAGGAGGAGTTCATTCTCTTTTTAGTTCAGGAAAGCAGATATATGACCATTTCACCAGGTCCATATTCAAAGTTTCAAGGATCTTGTGTTTCTGGTTGGCCACCCAGCTAGTGCTCATGGCCCCAAGTTAAAGCCAAGGAGACAGTAGGAGGACTTGAGCCAGTATGGGAAATACTGGAATTTTACTCTAAGATGAAAGTATCCTTAGTATATCTATAGATACTAGTAAATGTATCAATATTTCTTACAGTCTCAGGTGCTGAAGAATTAGCATAACGGTCTTCTCCAAGACTTGTGAATGAAAAGTCAATGTGAAATGTCCCATTGTGCTAAACTTACTAAAGCCACTTGGTGGCACTTTGAGGTTCTTGGCATTAAGCTTTGACACCGTGCACAATTACACAGAATCAAGCCCGTAGCTCTTGAAATGGAAAGGGGATTTCCATTTTCTGGACTATTTACAACCAACAGAAACTAGTAATTAGTCTCTATATTTACAAAACCAAAAGTTCATAGAAATCATGGTAAAACTATATTCCATTATAGATAATATAACAACTACTGTGTAGGGGGCATAAGTATCCATAGCCCCTTTCTAAACCTCTCTGGATATTAGGATAGCTGTAAGAACTCTACCATGCCAACACCACATATTCTTTCCATTTGAACTTACTTCCTATCAACCTCTATCCTCCACCCCAAGGTGTTCCCCCCTACCCCACTCACACATGTGCCAGGTTTTGAGCAACGTTTTTATATATCTGCCTATGTATATATGTCTGTAGGAACTCTTCTGGGTTCAGTGAAGGAACTGTGCAGGCTGGAGGTCTTTAGTTTGTGTACTATGTTCTCCTGACAAAGACATTCTTTTCAATCACTGAGAAGGGCTGGATGTTATTGGGTCCATCTGGCCTTGCATTATAATGTTAGGTAAGAAGAGTGCAAGGAGAGAGGGGGAAATTAAAAATCTAGGAGATTTTACTCATCCCCCTCCAAAAGGAACAAATCTATAAGCTGTGAATCACAAGTATACATTTCCTATATATAGTTCTTATTCTTATCTACTTCCCCATAGTGATTGTTAATGGAAAATACTTTCAAAAGTAAAATCCAGATGATCTTTTTCTCAACAACAAAAGAAGGAAACCTGGAAAGACTCTCTCATCCCACAGTCAGTAGGATTTGAAAAAAAAGAACTGTAGGAAATGAAATAAGTAAAGGCTGGCAATGGGAAAAAGAAATTGTTAGCAGCAAGTTGTTTTAAAAAAAACACTGTAAGGATTAATTTGGATGGAAAATGGAGCCTGGGGCTGATCCCTGTATCCCAAAGAAAATGTAAGACCCTCTGGGACCAGTTAGTATGGAGTCTCATTCAAAGAAACAAAGAAACACATGGGAATTAAAAATAATTAAAAACAATTCATATCTCAGCTACATGACTCTGGGAAGACATCAAAAGAGAGCGCGCTTGATAAGTGACAGCAGTGCTTTTCTGAGCCTCTTGCTCTTAATTTCATCACCCAGCACAGCAACCCAAATGCTCTCCCACTATCTCTCATTTGCTTACCACAATTTCTTTCTCCAGAAAAGTCTGACCCTCCTCTCCCTTTTATCATTTTCTCTTCTTTTTACAAAGTGCTCTTGTCTTCTTCCCAGTGTAGATGGTTAAACTCTTGTTCTCAGCCTTTTCTACCTTTTGTCTCAGGACTAAGCAGCACAAACCTAGAACCTAAGGCAGTTTCCGAATCCTAATTTGGAAGAAGAGAGAACAGGAGAATGACCCCAGATAGAAGAATTCTCAGTAGTGAGCAGAGAGAAGGAAAAAGGCTTATAAATATGTTCAATTTTGTAAGATGATTTTTTTTCCTTTTTATCTCCACCACACATAGAAAGATGCAGCTAAAAGATGCTGTCCACAACTGTTGCCTATGGCCCTTCGCTACCACTTATTGGCCTTTTAGTTCTACCCTTTGGATTTCTCATGGTAAAATCCCCTGTATCAAGGACTACTTTGTGCCATCTTAGCTTTCAGCTGGACAGTGCAGATCCAGGGGTGGAGAGGCAGGCTCTGGAACTAGACCTTATTAGCTGAGAGTCAGGGAGCTGCACACTTGCCATTGCAGCCAGATGGCCCTCAGGGCAAAGCAATAGCTGATCTCAATGCAGCCATGGAGTGACAGGATGAGAGGAAGTCACAGTATGCACCATCTGGTGGGTAGAACACAATGTGAACGTGGCAACACTTGAGTGTGTGTTGAGAGACCTTGGAACAAGATGCAGCAGAAAGTTCACAAGCACAGTCAACAAACTTGGACCCTGGCTAGCGATGCTGTTCTTAGGACACAGTCAGCATTGAGAGAGAGTGAGACCTTAGAAAACATCTAGTTCTGATGGACTCACAATAGAAGGTGACACAGTGGTACATGTGGGAGAAGTTATATCTTCCATCTCAGAAATTCTGTAAGTCTACATAGATATGTTTCAAACATCCATAAAGAAAAATATTTGTCTCAGGACTAAGCAGCACAAACATAGAACCTAAGGAAAAATAAGAGGAGAATTCTAAGAGAGGGATGAGCAAAAGCTACTGGTGGTCCAAGAGATAGAATCTAGTTGAGGTGATCAGGTAAGCCTCTGGGGACAGCTGGCATTTGAGAACGGAGGTTAGGGAGAACATCGAAAGGCAGAGGTAAGAGGTAGGAATTCCAGGTAGAAAGGTCACCACAAGAAAAGGTAGAACAGAATGTGGAGAAACTCAGAGAATCATGTTGGAAAGATCCTGGAGGTCATATCTTAAAGGATCTTGAAAAGGAGGATAAAAAGTTTTTACTTATTTCAGTGAACACCTAGGAGTTGCGGAACTTTTTCAGCAAGATCGTGGTTATAGCTCTATGCATCTGGAAGTCAGGCAGAGTCAATCTGAATAAGGATTGATGAGAGGAAGAGAAACTTATTAGGAGATGCCACAGACCAGTTGAGAGGTAATGAGTGTGACACAGAGCAATGGCCCCGGAACTGCAGGTTGGTGAATCAAAGATGCCTGCAGCATTTTACCTTCAGTTGCAGTATCATGCAAGAAACAGGAAATTTACAACAATCTTATTGGAAGAGAGATGATGAAATTGAATGTAAGAATGATAAATTACAGGCATCAACAGTATACTAGCTGTCCAGTGGGAAGTTGGAAGGACGGTCTACAACTCCTCTGGAGATAGAGCTGGACAAAATACCCAATGCTTAGATTTCTGGGTTTATTGCTAATACCAGATATCTATCTCTGCATTTCCCACCTACAGATTCAAGTTGGACAGAAGGCAGCAAATACACGCAAAGTAAAGCATGGAACCAATTATAGAGTTGGATCGAGTGCAGACATTTTATGTAAGTATCATGTTTTTCTCTTCTGTAGCATCTAAGGCTCAAAAGAAGTCAATGGAGTTTGCTGGGTAAGGTGGGCAGGAGAGGAACAAATCAACAGGGAGTCATGCAAATCAAAATGACCAAGGATAAAAGGGAACCTGAATGAGTCCAAGATTATATTCTCTAGGGAAAAGGTGTGAGCTAAAAGGAAAATAAAATGCACTGGCTCTAATCCAAACTTCCCCCTGGCTTCAGTTAAAAAGAGCCGTCAAGTTAGAGCACATGTTAAACAGAAGGACATTATCCCCCAATCCTTGGTCAGTTAATTCCAAGAGGACCCATCAGGCTAAGAAAGCCAAGCAGGGCAGGATCTAGAAAAAGAAGAGAAAAGACCCTGGCTAGAGAGCACTGCATTTCCCAGCCCAACCACCATCTCTTTCCTCTCCGAGATCCACCTAGAAAATATTTGCGTATTTTTCTTTTAGCCTTTTGTTTCAGTTCACCCTTACCTTCCAGCCTTTAATTCCATCAAGAAACTTTAACTAAATTCTCTATTCTTTCCTACGCAGGTGGAGGGGCTAAGTAAGATATGGCCACTGCCCTGCAGGAGCTACCTAGAAAGGAGGAGAAGATAGCTACCCAGACAGCCCTAATCTGAAACCATTTCTTTACATTACAGATTGACTTTTATTCCCTGAAATGTCAAAGAAGTCTGTCCTTCCAAAGTCCAATTTCTACTTCTGTCATGTTTCATTCCTAGATGCTACATCTGAGTTGTCAAGAGACTAGTCTCCCTTTTTCCTACACATGTAAACTAAGATACAGTGGTACCCATGCATTTGTTCTGCCTGAAGATCAGACTCAGACAACCTATGTGAAAGCCCTGGAGGCTCTGCTCTCTACCCTGAATGATATGCACTCCAAGCACCGGCTCTCTAGCTGTGCAGGGAAGGCCACAGCTACCTCCACAGAGCTGAGCCTGCTGCAGTTTTTCACTTCTCCCCTCTAATTATAGCCTACCCAGGCCTGTTTAACCACGGTGACATGGATGTTATTGGAGAGGAGGTGTGGGTGGTCACAGAGAAGCCAAATCACTGAACTAAAAATAATCACTAATCCAATAAAGAAAAATTATGTTGGCGTTTTAATATTTGTTTTGTTGGTAATTAAATTTTATTACTCTTTAAGAGCATAGTATTAGTTATTGCTACAATAATGTTACCATTTAAACCTTCTAAAACTTAGTGGCACACAGTTTATATGTGGTATCTGCTGGTGTAGGCTGTGCTCAGATATGCATCTGTGGGCAGGGCCAAGGTCGCTGGTTGATCTTGCCCAGGATCACTCTTTCAGCAAGGTTAGGGCAGCCTCAGCTAGGGTGAGTCTTTTCTTTCAGTATGTTAGGCCAGGCATGTACCCACGGCAATGAGCAAAAGGAAAGAATGAAACGTATAGGGCAGGTCCCAGTATCTGGGCACTTTCTAAGCCTCTGATAGCATCACACTTGCTAAGGTACCCTGGGCTAAATAAAGAAAGTCACGTGGTTGAGAGTAGCATGAAGGGATGTGGCAAGCTGGTTTAGATTTATGATTGGGGCAGCTCAGCTGTAACAGAGGGTGACTCAGCTCAATGGTTATTATTCTATCTACCTTTTTTTTTTTTTTTTTAATTTCGCACAGGGTCTCACTACACAGATCCAGACTTGTAGTGATTTTCCTGTTTTCAGCCTCGCAAACGCTGGGATTACAGGGCGCCACCATGCCCAGTCTCAATCGCCATCTCAGTGCACCCGGGGGAAGGGGGGGTCAGCACAGCACTCTGGGAATCGAACCCCAGCCGCTGTGCTCTGCCTAAGCAGGCGCTTTAGTCTGCTGACTTATCTGACGCCCCCCTGTAGTTTTCTTTTAAAAAAATTGTTTGATACAGGGTCTCCCTACACAACTCAGCCCCCTTTGTGCTGGGATTACAGATGTGCACCTCCACGCTCAGTTTGTTTCGGAGCAGCACAGCATGCATGGTACCGGGGATCAAACTTGGGCCCTTGCACCTGCCAGGCAGGTGCTTAGACCACTGAGCTATCTCCCCAACCCCTACCCAGCTTTTGACCATGCAAAGTCTCTGAATTCCAGTAGAATGCCACTGTTCTTTAAGTCTCACTAAAGATCATATGATAAGACTCTGATGTCATTTATGTTCTACTATTTTATTTCTGATTTCTGATTGTGATATTCACTAAGGAAAGTGAAACAGAAATAGGTTTCCTGGGCCTTTTTTTCTCACTTAAATTCTTTTAAAATTTTTGTTAAGCCTTTAAATCAGGTTCTCCTTAATTTCGTGTTAATGAGTTAGTAGCAGCAGAAGGTAAGTTACATAATATCTCCATATAGCTGTTGCTGGATTTATGTATTCACTTTTTCTATTTACTTTTTTTTTTGTTTTGTTTTTGAGAATCCACTGAGGTTACAATGATGAATAAGATAGACGTGGTCCCCATCTATTTAGAATTTATATGCCAGTAGGTGAGATTCAGAGTAGCAGTCATAAATAATTGGGATGGAGGCACTGTTTCATACCAGGCAAATCTCAGGTCGGGGCAAGCCATACTAAACAAGAATACAAATAAATAAACTAAATATAACGGCTTGTGACACACACTATGAAAGAAATAAAAAGCAGAGAGGTAAGCAAGAAGCAGATTGTTTATGGGTATATAACTACTAAATTGTGCCGTCTCATCTATTAAATTTTAAGTGCTCTTAAAGTAGCACTCATGACTGTCATTGCCTATGTATCTCTACGTGACACCTTGAAATGGTGCTAAGCACTTGACAAGCTTTGAACAAATGTAGCCGTGACTGGATGACAGGGCACGCTTGCATGCTCGGTCACCCATCTCCAAATTTCCTTGTTGGCCACAGTCACAATACACTTCTTGGTTGTAACCCTTTTATGGCCTGCCCTTGTCCTCTTTATTTCTTCATGTTTTGCTAGTGTGCGGCTGATAAGGGTCAGAAAGGAAAATGTCAGGGGCACCGACGTTGAATGAATCACAGAAGAGCTATTTACATAAAAATGCCAGCTCCTCAATTGTGGCATTGTCAGGGAAAATGGTTAGGTTTCATCAAGGATGGTCAGCCTGGAAAAGAAGAAAGCCAGTGTAACCACTCAGTGTCCTTCCTGTTCGGGAAGAGAGCAGAGAAACTGCATTGAGACACTGCCTGTTAGTGGCAGTCTGCTGTATTTTAGCTTCCACATCTTCTCTTAAAATAATTGGGACCTGTGATTACCAAGGAGCCCTTCACTGCAAAGTTTATTTGATATCTAAGGTTTAAGCCTATAGACAAATAAAGTTGGAAAGGAACAGACAGAAAGAAACTCAATCCGTCAGCTTGCCTGAAGCCTCCCACAGTAATATTTTCTGATTTCAGGAAACAGTCCTTGTTTCCTGGAAGGGTTTCCTTCCTGCAGGGACTCCCTACTCTCTGAGGGCTGGGAGTATTGGGGATGTGGCCCAAGGTTTGCCTCTTTTGTATTCTTTTTGCTTCCTGTGAAAGGATCCTGAGAATAGGAATAGAAAGATGACAAATGGCCACAGTGATGTTTCCTAAGCAGATTTTCCATTTCCTGATATAAAATAGTGATCATCTGGGAGAATATCACATGTGGTGTAAATAATACAATCCTGAACGTGCTCTATACCCCTGACATTTTCTTTTCCGACCCTTATCAGCCATGTACTAACAAAACATGAAAAAGTAAAGAGGACAAGGGCAGACAAAGAAAAGGTTTACAACCAAGAAGTATATTGTGACGATGACCAAGAAGGAAATTTGGGCATGGGTGACTGAACGTGCAAGGGTGCCCTGTCAGCCAGGCACTGCTGTGCTATGTCTGGGGGGTGCATTTTTTGTTATAGATGGTGGTGGGGTAGATACATGGTGATCTTTTCTGCTATGCTATAGGAATTTGAACCCAGGACCTTCACATTGAACTACACATACCACCCATTATTGCTTTTTTTTTCATGTTGAGATAGGATTTGCTAAATTATCCAAGCTGGGCTTAAACTTTCTATACTTCTCAGAATACTGGGATTAGAGGCATGTGCCACCACACCTGGCTGAATTTGGGATTTGATTTTACCCCAATGAAACCTAAGATGTTAGCTTGTTTCATGGATGCTAGCAGAGGGCATGAGATCCCTGGACCAGAGACATGAGACTTATTTCTCATACTACTTAAGCATGAACTTCAGCATCCTTATTACACTGAGTCCCTCTGCTCCCAGATTCAGCCCAGGTACCCTGTCATGATGTCGGTCCACTGCCCCGATCGTCTGCAGGAGGTATTTCCTCATCACTTGAGGTTGCGTGCTTCAGAATGGTCAGGACCTTGTATATTTGAACAGTAAGATGTATAAGAAGTTAAAAGTGTATAAAGGATTATTTTCCAGCAAGGTGTATGTGTCAGGTTTAATCACACGAAATTGCTGTTTCTGTAGATCAACAGATTTAAGTGCTGGTGCTCTTATACAGTTCAATTTAATATTATCTTAACGCTAATAAAATATTTCCATATGTCTTTTTTCATTAATTTTTAAGAAGAATGAGCTTATTGCATTTTAGTTACTATTCCTTTCCTTCTGCCAAACCTGGTCTGTGCTTTTTGCCATCATTATTCCTATTAGGGGAGATTTATTTTTTTGTTTCTGATACCAGGGACCGAACCCAGGGCTTCTAGCTTGCTAGGCAAGCATTCTACCGCTGAGCCAAATCCCCAGCCTCCATGATTTCTATTAACAATGCAAGTTTTCTTGACTTGTAAATGAATCTAGAGTCTACAGTTTTACAAAGTTATAAATTCAGAGGATATTTGCCTTACTCTATGGACACTGAAACAAAATAGAGACGGCCACAAGTTGAAGGGAGAGAGATTTATTGTGGCTCACGGTTTCCAGGGGTTTCATTTGGTGGTTGACTAGGTCCAAGGCCAGGCAGCAAGGCAGAGGGGCCGCACAGAGGAGAACAGTCTATGGCAGGGCAGGCGGGAAGCAGAGAGCAATCCAGGGAGGGGAAGGAGGAATACGGACCCTTCCGGGCCACACCCACAGCTACGCCCCTCTTCCCAGCAGGCTTTGCCTTCTGACGTCACGCCCCACTGTAGACTCATCAGCGGACGCCACGCTCCGTGACGCACTCACCTCCCCGAAGCTCTTCCTAGGAGTTCATGAGGCTTCTTGCAGGACATCTGACTGTAACCCGCAACAATATTGAAGCTTCTAGCTCTAATTATCCCTATGACAGTGTCAAAGGGATTGTGGTTTTGTTTTTACCATGAATGATCAAGCTCCTGTTTTCCTTCCTTTTCCAATGTACTTCATCAATCCCTGATACGCTACTACCATATGTGTACTTGTATCACCCAAATGTCATTCTTATTTACATAATTTGAATCTGGCGTGAGTGTACTGTGACACTAAAAAAGCCCATTGCGCAATTTTAAAGCTGTAATACAAAGTGAAAAAGAGAATTTTTTAAAATCAAAATTGTGTGTCATGATTGAAATACTTTACTTTTTGTGATATTCCTAATAATCCTGAGTTAGGTGCTTCTATGTAATTCATGAAGAAGCTGAGATACAGAAGTAATGTGCCTCTGGCCACACTGTCTCTAGTATTTGTTGAAATCGGGTGTGTTAGCACATTCCTGCAACACCAGTACTCTGGGAGCCTGAGGCAGGAGGATCACGAAGTTGGTTTTTTTTTATTTTTTAAAAACTTATTTATTTATTTGTTGGCATAGGGTCTCACTACACAGCTCAGACTCATAATGATCCTCCTGGTTTAGCCTCCCCAGCACTGGAATTATAGGCGTGCACCACCATGCCTGGTTTCGGTGGTCTCTGCAGCGTACAGGGCCTGCACAACATGCAGTCCTAAAGATCGAACCCAGGTTCTTACGCTTATCAGGCAGGCACTTAGATCACTGAGCTATCTCCCCAGCCCAGTTTTGTTTTGTTATTAACTTTTTCATGTTAGAGCATATTTGTCATACATAATGATCACACTTATCATATGGAACGTATGCCTATACATAATTCTTGCTTCCTCATTCCCTTCCCCTCCTTTCAGCGCTTCTCCCCCTCCCTATTTACAAGAGCTTTTTTCATTTCGTCTTTCTACTCTTTGACTTCTCCTTTTCCCTTCCTTCCATTCCTCCTCCCTCCTCCCTCATCCCTTGTTCCCTTCTCATTTCAACATGCTCTTCCTACTTCCCAGTATCTAGGGAGGATTACAAGTTTCAGCCCTGCCCAGCCTGGGCAATTTAATAACTTACCAAGTCCCTCAATATTAAAATACAAAAATTTGAAAATAACTGGGAATGTAGATCAATGCAAATACAACTGTTGATTGAGCAGATCATTCACTGGAATAGAAATTTTGGGTTCCAGAGTGTTCAAAGTCCTCTGTACTGCAAGTCATCAGTGCTTCCTCGTGGTCCGTTGGACTCTTAACCTGCATCTCTTTCCATCTTCAGGGTGTTTAGGCCTCCAACAGATCACACCTATGCCGTTCCTTTACCCATGACCATGCTGACATTATACATATAATTTAACTTCAGCCACAGGGAACTGGAAGGAGTTACACCAACCACCACCAGGAATCTCCAGCCCCTGCCTGCAAGGTGACTGATGCTTCCAGGAGTGCAGAAGGGTCTCTAGTTACATAACTTGTGTTCTGCGACCCCAAAGAATAAGTTCCTCCTCACAGAGCTTCCCCAGAGTCTGCAGCCTTACAGCCCTTCCCTTTTTCAGCCCTCTCCTCTGCTTCTTTGCCAGTGTATCTTGACAACACCCCCTTAATAAGTCAGTTGAAAACACATGCTCAACTGTGGACATTCCTCTGGGAAATGCTATGCAAGACAAACTTCTCTAGAATTGTCACTAAAACATTCATAATTTCATAACAATGACATTAATACAACTATTGTTATTATTCAATATTTAGCATAGATGTGTGGGGATTATGAATACTCTCTGAACAAAAAATTCCTGTGTGGAAGATGTTATCATTCTAGATTATGAAGAGCTTTGTTAAAGATAAAACTTACTTTGTGAAAGTGTGCACTTCCTGTCAGGCATCTTATGGAAGGCATAGCAAAAAATTAACCTTTGCGGACTTGTAAATTTTGAAGTAATTGCCTTATGATAAAGACTTCAGGAGAAAATAATTGCTACTTAATATAGTTTTTTTTTGCTTTGCTGTGAGACTGAAGTCTTAGCTACTTTGAAAAAAATTTTATTTCTAAGGACCATTCATTTAAAAATAATATAAACAAACAAGGCTCCAACAAGCTTTAGTGGTGGCTATGTTAAAAATGTTTTTCTTTGTTTTTTAAATAAATTTGTGAAAGTCAGTTCCAAAGTAATGCTTCTGGTCACAGATGGACAGTGTCCTTCCTTTCCACATAGATGTTATAAAAACAACCACAGAAACACAGAAGAGATGAAGAGTAATATGAATTTGTGGGTCTGCATGAGTTTATGCCCATGAAAATTCAGGATACTATGAAGATGACCCTGAGATGGTGGAGAGATGGATCAGATCCAGGTGATTAAGACCCCTCAACGCCATACAGGGGTGTAGATGTTACAAAGCCTTGGAGAGCACCCACACCCTGCCCAGGGACAGGTGGGGCAGTGAAGATTAGCCCTGAGGGATGAATTGCAATGAGACCACTGGAGGAAAGATGGGAGGCTGAACAGCTACATGGACTGTACTCACATCAACTGCATAAAACCTAAGCTGAGTGGTAGTTGTAGAAAGGGAAACAAAAGTTTAGGAACCAGAAACATTATACAGAAAGACCCAGTGCAGAATTCATTTGATTATGAAAATATAGGAAAAGAAAAGGTTGAAATTACTGAGAGTGGTTGATTAGAAAATCTGGCATTATAGGATCAAGAGGATGTGTCTTCAGCCAGCTTTGTTCCATCTCTGGAGGAGAAAGTGTGGGGACACTGATGATCGGCTCACAGATCCAAGGAAGCCAGAAGGGAGCCGAATGGAAAATGAGAGCCGCGCGGCCTCAGATAGGATGTAGGGCCCGCAGAACTATCACGCTAAGGTGTCAGCGGGAAGTTGGGCCTGGTTTTGCTTTTTGAAATCAGGTGCTGAGTCACAAGCAACCTTCACCATCTCATATTTAAAACCTTATTCAATATGGGAACTTGGTGAAAGCTTTTTTAAAAGTTCAAAACTATAATCTGCACTAGTTTCCTCTTGAACATACACTAATTTACCCTATGACATTTACTTTATAATTAGGTTCACAAGTCTATCACTTTAAAGGTTGACTATTTTCTCTAAGGCTGTGGCTTAAAAGATTTGTTTTGCAGCAGGAGTCTTATTTCAAATAAAATAAAAATTTACCTTGGAGCTTGATATATAAGTCACATAAAGACAGAATCATCCTGCCTGATTTTGAAAGACAGTTGGGTAGTGGTTCTGGGGATGCTTCCCTGGTTTCCTTTTCAGTGTCCCTGAAGTCCGGAAGCCGCAGTCTACTCAGAATGGACCTCAGGCTGTGACAGCCTACTAAAAATTGAAATTCTTGGACATAAGTCCTTCCTATAAACAAAATCCTTGGTAATCTCATAGCGTTGGAAGTTTAGGTAGCTCTGTTTTAGAGTATATAAGTCATCTGCAATACTTGTCAAAACACAAATTCTTGGCCACATCAGTAGGTAGGGATGGGATATGATATTTTACGTTTGACAGTTTCTCAGACACTGATGCTGTCAGTTGTTAAACTACTACACATTGAGTAGCAAGAAGCTTAACCTGTAATTTTCCAACATCAGTGAGCGTCAGCAACATGTGGGCTACTGAGCCCTATCTCAAAGTTTCTGATTCAGCAGGTGATACTGATGCTGGTTCTCTGGGGAGCCTACTCTGAGAAATCCCCGATTAGAGGACTTGGCTCCTAATTAAACAGAGCTGTTACTGGGTAGGTAGGAGCACCTGAACTTATATTGTTTTGTAAAAAGGGACAAAAAGTGAGAATAGGCCCTTATTTAAACAATGTAAGACTCTAATTTAAAACAAAGTAAACATTTCACATTATGTTAAGTAGAGACCAAGGTGAAGTGGGAAGAACAATCAACATGGGATCTCTATGGCTGGGGAGGGGTCACCTTTAGTGGCAGTGCAACTTGAGCAGAAATTGGAAATGGTCCAAGTGCCCATGTGATCTTTGATCCATGCAAGGCATGTTCTTTAATTTGAGATTCCAACGATAGCCATGGGTTTTCCTCTGGGTTATGCTTTTGTAATTACACACAACCTCAGTGTCTGTTATTAGGCAGAAGGGTGTGGGGTGGGGTGTTAGGATAGGGCTGGGAATTCAAGGGAGCAAGCAAGGAAATGGCGAGTCTGAACAAGCACTCCCTCTTGCATGAGCAAGAGGCTGGTAAGCAATCAAGGAAAGTCTGGTGCTCTCTGGATCTTTACCTCTCTGAAAGTAAAGGAGCTGCTCTCCCAACTAATAGGGGAACTCCCACAGCCCTGCCTGTGACAGAAATGCAATTCAGAGGGAAGCATGGGTGTAACTAGGAATATATATGTGTTTGATACAAAAGACTGGAAACCAAAACAATGTGGCTTAAACAGAAGTGGGGGAGGGTAAATTTATTGGTTCATCTAACTAAAAGGTTTAGGGAATGCTGCAACAGAAGGATACCAGGATTTTGTAGATGTGATCAGGGTTTAATGAGATTGCCTAATTAATTTTGCAACTGCTTTTATCCTGTTGGTTTTATTGAGGCAGACTGTTCCTCTATGGGGGCAAAGTGATAACCCCCTTCAGTAAGGCCTTGATGCTATCCTCTCTGTCACTTGAAAAAAAAGTTATTCCTCTCGAGGAGCTCTAATACAATTCTCAGAGAGGGACTGACTGGGCCTCTGGGGTTAAGAAATTGGCATATGCCACCATCCAGGTCCAAGACCCCCACCTATACATATATAGCCCCGCTCCCCCAGCCACAGAGACTGTAACTGAATGAAATCCCAGTGTTCATATTGCATAGGGGAGGGGGTGGTAGTGAGAAAACATTAGTTAGTGAAAAAGCCACGTTCGAGGGCTGGGGGTGTCACTTCACGGTAGAGCCATTGTCTGGCATTTTAGGAGCTCGGGACCCTCAGGACCTGGGGGTTGGGTGGAGCCATTGTTGTCCACTATCAGCAAAAGTACAGGTCCTTTCCACAGAGCTCAGGATTCAAATGAGCAGGTTCAAGGCATTGTGTGTCCCCCCAAGGGAAAATAAGTTATGTGATAGTTGACTGATTGTATCTACTTGAGTAAGAAATATCCTGCTACACTGCAGCAGCACAGTTCTTGGTGTGGCTGAGGGATTCACTGAGGACAGTGACTCACCCTAGGTGTGAGTAATGGCAGACAATGGGCTTGAGCCTAAATGGGATAAAACAAGGGCAAGAAGAAGGAAAGCTGTTTCTTGGGAGGAGGTCCAATCTTCGCCCTCCCCTTGGGCAGAGTCTCCCAGCTTCTGTCTCAGACCCCTCAGCCTCTTGATTCAGACTTGCTCAGGGCACTATGGTGAGCTCCAGGCCTTCAACCTTTGCAGACCCTTTGGATCTCTCAGGGCACAGACAACCCTTTTATACCTTTTCATACCTGGTCCTACAGCCAGCCAGTGTAAGCCTATCGTGTAAATCCTTATATATTTATGTATCTTATATTAAATCTGTTCCTCAAATGAGCACTGATTGATAAAATTTATTTCTCAAGTGTATGCTGGGCAGATATCCCAGATTAGGTTCAGGGTCCCCTAAAGTAAAGCCAAAGTGTCTTCCACTCATACAGCCTACTTAAGAACACACACACACACACACACACACACACACACACACACACACACACACAAATTCTTCAGGTAACTATTTGCACAGACCATTCCCAGGTTTCATGTAAAACATGATTCTGGAAAGTGTCAAAAAAAAAAAAACTTCTGAAGTTATGTTGTCCAGGTTCAAAGCTCCATGGAATCTCTTCATGGCTATACACCTGAGACAAGTTACTGGGACTGAGTTGCAGCTACCTCGCTGATAACATGGGAATAACAAGAGGCCCTTCCTTTAACTGTTTGGGGAGAGTAACGCTCAGGTAAGTTAATGCTCATAAAGTGCTCTGAATGAGGTTGATTTTCCAGGACAAAGTCACTTTTGCACCCTGGACCATCTCTCCTAGCTACAGAATAAATATGCAGTAAATGTCAGGAGTTAAAACTATAATTCTTGTTGCCGCAGCCATATCTTTTGTAGGAAATGTTGCAATATAGGAAGAGCATTCTGTCCAAAAAAGTAATAACAAAAAAGAAGCATGTAGGACGTCCCTCATCCATACTGATGGCCTTGCCTAGGTCTGATGTGATTGGCCTGTTATAGATTTGATCAAGAGGGTCCTCACTAAACTTCATGAATTCAAAGGCAAGTCTTTTGGAAGAGAACTGGGCCCCGGGCACCCTACAGCTGATTTAGTTTTAGGAGGTGGGGCCTGGTCAGGAGAGGTGGGCCCTGAGGTATGAGAAAGGGAGTGTCTCCCACGCAGGTCCCTCCCTTCTCTCTGCTTTCTGGCCAGCATGATGTGAGCAGCTCCTCTCCAGGAGAATTTTTCACTGTGCCATCAGTGCTGCATTTGAACCAGCCAACCATAGACCCAACTACTGAAACATGAGGCAAATGAAACCTCTCCTCCTTCAAACTTTGGGTATCAAGCATTGTATCTCTGCAATGAGAAAGTACCTGAGACAGTCAGTGACCAAATTATTCTAGGGTTGTCTTTGAGCTCCTGGCTTCTGGGTACTCTGTTCTTTGGGAATCTCAAAGGTGTCTCACTGTCTCACGGGGGCTTCATAGAGAAGTTTACCTCTCAAGAAGAACACTTGGCCTGCAGGGTTGGGGAGGAGGAGGTATTCAGGTACAAATAAAGCAATCTTCCCCAACTATCACAGTGGTCCTCTACATCTTGGCTGCTTGCCGGATCTCTGCTCTCATACATAGACTCATGCTTCACTGCAGTCCCAGGAAAAGAGGGCCTATCTTCTTTCTCACAGAAGAATCTCAGAACCTGCTGTTGTTCCTCTCCCTAATGGTTCCCTTTGGGTAGTCCTATAGTCACCCCCAGCCTTCCATGAGCTGTCTTTCCATTTCTCTCTGTAAGATGGAATTCTCTTAACACAGTCATAAAATGTGCATGTGTACACACACACACACACACATACACACACACCAAGGAGCAAAGAACAAGTCATCATTAGATCCTTATATGCTATTTCAGGTTAGGAAAAAGGACATGAAAAGCAGAATCATTTTCCAAATAAATCACTTTCAGAGGAGAGAGACAGCATATTCTACACGGAGTAGGCGGTACTTCTTCCTGGGGAGTCAGTCACCTCCTTTTTGGATGTCCTGTTCTTTCCTGACTTCCTGCTGGAGGATGACATTTGATGCCTATAATCTTGACTCGTCACTATCCAAGGAAATTCTGTTTGGCGATACTACTAGTCTTGCTCTAGGTTGAGGAGAAAATAAGTATCTGTTCTCTAGTAAGGCAAGGTTTGTGTTCAGTTATGTCTCTGTACCATCACCTTTGTTATTTTCTTGGAATCCCATTTGCTGTGCAAGGTCATTTAAAGACATGGTTCCATTCACTTTGACTTGCTTTCCTCTGCTTCCTCAGGGGTGGCTTTGCTCCCTCGATGTTCCTCTTGGAGTCAGATGCTGACATTTCTAGTCCTTCACCCTTTCCCACAGAGCAGTGCCCTAATATCTGAAGTCAGGCACAATATTACAATGGGACTCAGCTCCTAAATAACTATTTAAAATGATTATGAGTCTGAAAACACATGACACATACAATGTAGACACCTTAGGTGGTAGAAGGGGGTTTCTTATTCATATACTCTGAAATGATGAAGTAAAATCTAAGAAATAGTCTTCATAGTCAACACAGTGCTATTGTGAGTTAATGTAATTTTAGTTCTGTTCTCCCATTCATGTCCAATTCTTATTCTTTTACCATTTCTTGCCCATAGCTTTCCTCACCCACTCTGATTTATTGGTCTATGTTAATTCAACTGAATTGGCAAGACAATTCCCATGGTGGCCCTTTGAGATAGACTGTCCTAGGAGATGGAGAGATGCCCTGAGGATGATGGGGATGGGAGGGAGGTTAGAAGAAGTGAAAATCATCAAGATGCAATATGTACGTGTATCAATTCCACATGCTGGGTATATTTTTATATATGGCAAACATATTAATAAAAACTTTTCTAAAACAAACTTGATATTTTATAGTAGCCCTTGGTTAAGCCCCATTGATGTAACATAGTCCTTAAGAACTTGGATTTTGAAGCCAGATAGCATCACCCCAAGTCTAACCCCACCCCTTAGCTACTCTGGGTTCTTGTCCCTCTTCCTTCCCTCCATCTGCTGTGTCTTTATCCTAAGCAGTGTGCACTTCCCCATTAACTGTGCATTCATTGGTACAACTTGCTATAGTTGATAATTGATGTAGGCAGAAGTGTCCCTCTGCTAGTGCTGAGGCTGGGGTCCCTGTGGCCTCCTACATCCCACTTGGAGGCTTTTGCCTCTACAAATCTCCATGGGAAGAACTCACCCAGTTGACCCACTGGTCCAAGAAGGGTGAGAGACACATGCAGTGGAGCCACCCAGGCTGAGGCCAGGTTAGCGCAGCTCACTGACCTCCTGGAGACCCACAAAGATGTAACCTAAAGATATAATGCGTTTAGGTTAGGCTGAACACCTCTGATAATGCATGGCCTCAGCCATACAGCGTTGTTGCAACCATAGCTAACTAATCTGTCTTTCAGCTTCCCACCTTGAAAATAATGCATCATAGCTGCATCTGTTTAATAAGGTTTCTGGTGGGGGGTGGCTGAGGATGTGTAGGAAGTGCCAAGGACTGTGCCTGATGCACAAGAACCCATCAGCACTCACCTGTTATTCCTGAGTACCAGCGTCTGTATCCATAATGTTCATCAGTGTCTACCTCAATTTTCAACAGGGCAGGAGAGGAAGTATAAGTAGGGGAAACTTGCTTTATCTTGATCTCAACCATCCAGCAGAAAAGTATAAAAACAAAATATAAAAAGTAAAGCCATATTAATAGGCTGAGCTGTACAAGGCTCAAGTCAATGACGTCTGACATTGCCAGTCCTTTGGAAAACCCACTACTATTACAGACTACTGGATTATATTGGATTTTTTTTTTTTTTCTGAATTCATGCACCTACAATATTAAAATGACAATGGAATACCCTTCTCTGACAAAACTAAACAAAAAAAGGGGATACAAATGACGGACCATTTTGTATCTGTATATTCAAAATAGGTAGGATAGGGGGCCAGGGAGACGGCTCAGTGGAATAAGCGCTTCCCTGGCAAGCACAAGGATCTGAGTTCAATCCCTGGTTTTGCCAAAAGAAAAAAACAAAATAGGTAGGATAGATATAACAGCTACATTCTTTTAATTCAATGAATAGAAAGATTTTTCTAATAGTGTTTGAGGACAGGAAATCATGTCTGCATCTTGTACTGTGAATAGCCCCTAAGAAGACAACAATATGCAGTGTATTAATTTTTGAAGCTGTCCTACTCATTGGTTTTATACTATCTCTTTGCTATTTGTTTCTCAAAAAACTATTTTAAAAAATAGTGAAAAATATTGTACAAATATGAAACTGTCAGTTCTGTTGCTTTCAGATAGAGGAGCAAGAGTGAGTTCCCAAGGACCTGCTACAGGAGCCCAGGACAGGAAGAAGATATGACCGCTTCTTCTCAAGCTCAAATTGGAAAATATGTCCACGACCACATGGCTTCTGTCAACCAATTAGAAAGGGACATCAGAGGGCTTCCCTCCAGGAGCAGAGATAGCCCTGCCAACAAAAAGCCAAAGATGAGAACATCTAGTTAGAAACCTGGGTCTAAAAGTGAAGACCCTTTATCTCTGGAATAATCAGCCCTGTCTGCCAGCCTTTGGTGTGCTTTTCAGGCAGCGCTGTTTGTGTCGCACCACAGCTCACATTTTTGTATGTGGAGTCCCATGGGAAGGTTGTGGGGCAACCCACCATGACATTGTCAGGAAAGGACGTGTCTGATAGCCCCACCGTGCGGAAGGCAGTGTTCCCGAATCTCTAGGGTTCTTTCCGGGGGTGAAGACAAGGGACACATCCAAACAGGTGCCGCAGCAGAACCCCGACCCAGCTTTGTTTTCCTGGAGCCAGGCTGAAGCAAGGTGCCATCAAAGACTTTCAGATGTGCGCCTCTGAAAGTCCAGGGATTTTATTTATTTATTTATTTATTTATTTATTTATTTATTTTTGTTCTTGTACTGTCACTTTAATCCCAAATATATGTTTTTTAAAATTTATTTTATTAAAGAATAAATAGCAATGAGACAGTTAAAAGAATGAACATGTAAACCTATTTTCAATCTGAGACCATAGAATGGGAAAGAAGCGGAGGGATCCCGGCCACGCTTTCCCAGTGCCTCAACTGGAGCGCTACTTACTTCCCAGTGTTTCTGTGGCCTCTCTGCTCCCAAATAACCAGGATGACAAAAATTTAAACCTGGGGTTGCAAAGAGGTATGAAAGGACATCTTCACTGAAATGTTACAAAGACTGCTGGCTTTCCAGATTTTTTTTTTAGATGATAAAAAAATACGCATGGATTTTTCCAGGAAAATATATTTTCAGATTTTAAAAATAGCTTGCATGAAAGACTATACAGTCCCTTTCCAAAATAGAAATGAGGGCCAGAAAAATAGCTCAGTGGACTAAACACCTGCTTAGCAAAGTGCAGGGACTGGGGTTCGATCATGCTGAGCTGGCCACCTAGCCAGGGCGTAGTGGATGCTCGCTTAAGACCCCATCGCTGGGCAGGCTGAAAACAGGAGGATCGCTATGAGTCTGATCAGCGTAGTGAGACCCTGTACAAGTATATTAAAAAATAAAACAACCGATTCAGACCAAATGCGTTAAAAAAAGTAGAGGCATTAGTTGAAGTTAGGCAATTCAGCTACTTAGCTGAAATCAATTAATTCAGTTAATAAGAATATTTTGTCTTTAGGTAGAGAGCAATTCTTTTGTTATTTCCAAGGACAGAGGAAGAGAAGTCAGCTATCCCGTTCTTTCAGGATGATGAGCCTGTTAATTACCCAAAGGTGTTTGGTTTTCTGAACCAAACCTCACTCCTAAGCTGCCATAGCCAGTAAAGACGAGCTTCAAAGACTCAGTTGTGCACATTGGGCTTCCGATGCTGGTTTGAATAGAAACCGACAGGTATCTTCTGTGTCTTCAGTGCTTCCCTGAAATATCCCAGCATGCTTCTAAGGTGGAATCTCAATAAACAATTGCTATAGAGACGAAAAGCCAAAGAACTCAGCCCTGCAGGTACTCCAGGGCTTTACCTGCACACGTGACTTATGCCACATTGGCTCCATCTAGTCCTTCATGGTGTAAATAAGATTGGCGCCTCTTCCGGCAATCCCAAGGGCAGGAGCCTACTGGTGCCAGGACTTCATTTACAGTACGCAGTGTCTGTTACCAGCCTCGGGAACAGAAGGTAGGAGTAATGATTGCAGCTCTCCACACCAGCAGCCCCTCCGACCTAGTTACTTGTTGTTAATTAAGATGACAGAGCAACACCTTTCTATTTCCTCCAGGAATCGATGCAGCCTCATTTAAAGAGGCAAGAAAAGGTGGTTCTGTGTGCCCAGGTCTTGGACTCTAAAGACAGGAAGCCGCCCTGGTGCTCAAGTCCTTGTTCAGTGGCACTGAGGGGAGGTATGACAGCAGGAGTCGCACACGGAGGGCTTTCCAGGAGGTGGCAGTGCGCTCCAAGGCTGGGTTCTGCCTTTTCTATCAACCAAACAATATTGTACTTGAGACATAATATTATAATGCATTCCGGGCTACATAGCTGCAAGTGTCACCTCAGAATGCTTCTCAGTGGCTTCAGAGTCACTGTTGCCAGGGCAGGGAGTTGGAAGGAAGTGGAAAGAAGCGGAGAAATGGGAGTGGGTCCTGGTGACAAATCAGAGGGCAACACTTGGCAGCTGTGAGGAGTGTCAAGGTTGGAAGGCCAGGAGCTGCCCTGATCCATATTTACAAGTTTCCCCTGGTTCACCTCTGAGGACCAATCAAAGCAAACCAAAGGGCTTGTATTGTTTGCATTTTAATTTCTAAGTTTACAAGAAATGTTTCATTATTCTAATTCAGGAGGAAATAAAGCATCTTTCCTTTTTAAATGAAAGGTCTCTTTGACTGGGGTGAAGAGCACAGCAGATCAGTCTCTCCCTGGAGAGGCACGCCTGGCCCTAGATTGCAGGCAGCAAGGGACATAGCAGCGTGTGGGTTGGGGGGGGGGGAGAATGTTGGTCATCCATGGATCGACATGCATGCAGTAGCATGAGAAACCTGTCCCCACTGACTGTCTTACAGGTAGGATGACACTGAGAGTGACACCTGAGAGCAGCCCTGGGACAGGGGACAGAGAAGGAGGTGGCAAAGATCTTCTTGTCCCCACTCAGGGCTGTGGGCTGAGCTGTTGGCTTCCACAACATGTTTACGAAGATGAATGAGCCAGATAAAAACGGCGGAAAGGGCACCACAGTGCTGCTTCGTTGTTGTCACCCAGGTTACTAGATGTGCTCACAGCCTAGAAGCCTGACTTTCTACGTTCAGGATTTTCTTTGGACTCTGCACATAGAAGAGAGAACAAGGTCAGCCAGGTAGATTTCTTGGAAAATCAATGCAAAGGAAATTGATATTTAAAGGAAAAAATCCCAGGTTTTGACTGTGTATGGCTTCTCTTTACTTTGTGTAGGGAACTAGTTGCTTTCTGTCTTCCTTCACCCTCGGCCACTGAACCCTTACTCTGCACTCTCTATAAATCCCTGCTGTCAAACTCTTTATCCTATACTCTTTATCCTATACAAGTTTTAAAAGGAGCCCATCCTTAGGATGCACAGAGTGATGTTGCTGGTGGACCTTCAAATGCACCTGCTTCTGCTGCTCCCAGACAGTGGTGTTTAAGCTAGAAAACGAAGCAAACCAGCAATGTATAGAAAAGCATTAGTTTTGAGGGTTGGGGTGACATTCTTCTGATAGCCCTCTGCCAAGAGGCCAATTCTTCCAGGCAGAAACCAGGCTGCTGTTTGGGCCAGGAGCAGGAAGTGCTCACTTTGCAGAGGGCAAGAAGTTCACACCTGTGCTGTTTCACAGGGGCAACTGTGGCTCCCAGGAGCCAAGCAGTAAGCAAAAGAGAGAGGCAGGGACAGGAGTCAGGAGACAGGCAGATGGTGCACATGGAGATGCAACAGAAAACAGCTATAAATGAAGACCCCTTAGGGCAGGGTGAGACACGACCCTGCCCAGACTTCAGCAAATGAATAAGGAAATGTAGGTAGCTTGAGGTGGAGACTATGGAAATCACAAGAGAGATCAGGAAAAGCCTGTTACATTTATGGTGAGGCAGTGAGGCCCTACAGGCAAGGTAAGCAGATGCAGTGCAGATCACAGAAGAAATGTGTGTGAACTCAAAAGCAGGTGCCTTAGTGGTACTCAAGACATGCGCCAGCCCATGTGAGATGTTACCCACTCACCCATGAGATGAGCATGTGGCCCCCCTCAGCTCAGTTCCATTCATGTGCTGGTCACCTCTGTTCTTTTATTCTTTTTTCACTGTATTTAGTAAAGGGTCTACAGGGTCTCACTATATAGATCAGACTTGTAGTGATCCTCCTGTTTTTAGTCTCCCAAGTGCTGGGATTATAGGCACGTGCCCAGTC
Source organism: Ctenomys sociabilis (assembly GCA_004027165.1). Classification (NCBI taxonomy): domain Eukaryota; kingdom Metazoa; phylum Chordata; class Mammalia; order Rodentia; family Ctenomyidae; genus Ctenomys; species Ctenomys sociabilis. The sequence continues at coordinate 62,117 of PVKA01003217.1, forward strand.
TCAGTCTCAATCACCTTCTCCGCATGCCTCAGGGGCGGGGCCAGCATGCCATGCAGGAATTGAACCTCGCTGCTCTGCTTCTGTTCTTAATGCTTATGAATCCTCAGCATGAAATTATTTTCTCAAAATTGCATCATTTGAGTTCTAATTCAAGAAGCCAAGCATTGCTGCAATGCTAAAATATCCCAGGTAATCCCCACTGACCATCATGTAGACAGATCATATCATTAGCCATATTTAAGCTCCAAAGTATCAACCAGGAAGACTGAGGAGGTAGCAGTGCTTGCTGATACAAATTATTCATAGAAAATCGTGTCACCATTGTATACAATGGGGACAAACCTAAAAAGCACTCATTCAAAGTCAGTAAGCTGGGCTGGGGAGATAGCTCAGCAGTATAAGCACCTGCTGAGGCAAGCACAAGAACCTGGGTTTGATCCCTGGCACCATATGCCATGCCAACCCTGCCTCGGTGCACCAAGCTAGCCACTAAGACTGGACATGGTGGCATACACCTATAATCCCAGCACTGGGAGGCTGAGACAGGAGGATCACTGTGAGTCCAAGCTGTGTAGTGAGACCCTAAACCAAACACACACACACACACACAAATCCAACAGACAAGACTTCTTTCTGCCACAGAGGACAGCACAATGCGACGTACACCAGGGAACCCCAAAGCCCATAGTTCCAGCATATGAGCAAGCTGGCAGCTTTTACATGCTTGGATATTAAGAAATGGTTAAATGTCACAGTCTGGTACAGAAAGACTGATGGGAAAGATACTGAGATATCTTTTAAGCAAGGGTATTGTTGACCTAGATTTCTTTGTGGTTCCTGTTGGTGGTGGTGTTTGCATTGAGTCAGCTGCCAGATCTGGAGAAGGTATGTTTCTCCTGCTGTTTTTTAAGCTTAAAAGCATAGCACTAGGAGCAACATCTGAGATCATCTGGTCCAGAGGTCTGGATTTATTTATTTATTTATTTACTTATTTATTTGTTATCAGGAATTGAACTCAGAGCCTTACATTTGCTAGGCAGGTGCCATGCCATTGAGCTCCATCCTCAGCCCTAACATGTCAGTATTTTAGCAGGGAATTCTTTGCTTTAAAAAAAAAAAACATAAGCAAACAGTAACACACATTATGGAAGCTTTATATATTTTGGCTTATTTGATTATAGGTGAGAGAAACTGAGGTGCTAACAAAAACATATCAAATGCACTAAAAAGATACTAGTGCTTTGGTGTGGTTGAAGGGAAGATAGAAGCACGGGGCTTAGACAGTACAATAGCAGGAGGCAAAGTGGCCATGAATGAGCTGCCTCCATTTCTTTTGCACTTACAGTGACTGTTCTAAGGGGAGGGGGAGGGGAGAATTAAGGGGGAGAAAGGGAGGGAGGGAAGGAGGGATAGAAACAGAGAGAGAGAGAGGAAGGAAGGAAAGAAAGCAAGAAAGAAAAAAGAAAAAAGAGAGAGATTAAGCTTGAGTCATAGTCACAGGTTGGTTGTGTGTCAGAGTGAGAGCTTGTACAGAAGATTCTGGTAGTCAGGACATCTTGAAGCTACCTTCCCTTCCTTGTAGAGGAAATTATTCTCTAAACTGAAAATAGAGTGCTAGTTGATAGTAAAATTGGACACTATGCAACAAAAATACACACACACACACACACACACATATACACACACACCTCATAAAGTGAGTTTAAGAAGTGGAAGACAGAAAAGCAGGAGCAGCTGAAATCCCAACCCTCACTCCTGATAGAGGTGTCTGAGGCATCCCATGGCACAGAATGAAGACTGCTAGCCTGCCTCCCCTTCTGGCAATTTGGTATGATAAGATGATCTACTTTACTATCCCCCAAATTTTCAGGAACAAATTCCACACTATCTGTTCACAATTTCCTTCAGGAATTCTTAATGATCAAAGCTATAGCTCAAGTATCCACACTGAATATGTAGTTATCAAAAGCAGAAGACATGAGTGTAACCCTTAGTGTATGAGTAGCTTTCCACCTCCGGTCTCATGGTATAACTGTATTTCCTCACCTTCTGTGATGTTAGCTGTGACATGTGTTGGCCAAAGAAATGTGATCAGAAGGGTTGTGCATCAGCAGCAAGCAAAATGTGTGAGCCAGTAAAGAGCTGGCCAGGCTTTCTGTCTGCTGGTGCCAGAACACGCAAACATGTGTCAAGGAAGTCCCCAGCAGCCAGGGTCCTTCACTGTGGCAGCACAGCTTCCCTGTCCATCCTGCTATGGTTACTAGGTGAAGTCATTGCAGCCATGTGGGGTGGATCAGTTCTGCAGTCTGATCTGGCTGATGCTTTTTGATACAGCTATTTTCTTTTTTTCTGGCTCCATGGGGGAAGAATATCTGGTCTAATCTCCTCCCTCCAAAAAAGTTGTACTTACAGTCAGGGTTTTCTATATTTGGCAAAGATCTCAAAGACCATGGCATCTACTGGACAGAAACTGAGGCTTGATAAGTTAGAAAAAGTATGTGTACTACTTTTCATCCAAACTGCTGATGAAGCAGGAATCTATGTGGCTTCATCTGTAATTTGGAATTAGATAGATATGGCTTGGATTCAGAACCTTCCACTTACAAATGATAAGCTCCTAAGCAAGTTACTTAGCCCTAGAACTCAGAACTCTCATTTAGAAAATAAGGGTAATAATTTTTCTGCATTATCAGATTCTTGTAAGGATTTGAGACAGCGAATAAAAGCACTTACCATGGAACCTAGCAGGTAGGGAGTGTTCAGTCAGTGGTAGCTGGTATTGTTAATCCTTTCCCTCTTCTAGGGCACCTCCAGAGAACGTAGGCTCATCGCTTGGGGATGCAGCCTATTCCATCACATGGGATGTCCCTAATCATTAGCAAGCTCTTTCTTACTCAGCACTATCAGTCTCAGTCTCTGTCTCCTGGACACCAGGTATGCTGCTTTTATTCTCTCGAGCAACAGAAACCACCTCATTTCTTCCTTTCTGTAATGACTTATCAGATGCTGTACCAGCTACCGTTCCTCCTAGAGGTCTTCCCTACTCTCATCAAACATTTCCAGTTCTATTCCTTTTAAGACTATATTTCCCAACAACCCACCCAAAGTGTGAACTGTATTTTAAAATCTTCCTGTCACCTCTAGGAATGAGTACATGCTACCTAAACATACATTCCTGTGCTTCCTGAGATTGGGTTTCCATTGTCTTTAAAGTACAGCATCTGTCAAATGAAAAGAACAAACAATGCTCCAAAGAAATACAAAGGGCCAATAATTTACATCAAAAAACATTGACTATCTTTAGTTACTAGGGAAATACAAATCAAAATAACTTTGCAATTCCATCTCACTCCAATCAGAATCCCTATCATCAAGAACAAGGACAACAAACGCTGGTAAGGGTGTGGGTAAAAGGATCCTTTCTTCGTGGTTGGTGGGAATGTAAACCAGTATAACACTGTGGAAATCAGTATGGAGACTCTTTTAACACCTAATAAGTACAAATCCCAGTTGACCTTTCTATACTTCTTCAGCGAAGAGCGACAGTGATCACATTACACTGATACACGCGCAGCCATGCTTACAGCGACCTAGTCCACAGTGGAGCTAATCTCCGAAAACAGCCGAGATGCCCATCAACAGATAAAGAGATAAAGAAAATTTATATATGAGATGTACAACGGAATTTTATTCTGCCATAAGGAAAAATAAATCTGAGTCATTTGCAGGAAAATAGATGGATATTTAGGCCACACTGCAAAGTAAAATAGATAAGACACAGAAAGGTAAATATTGTACGGTTTCTCTTACATGAGCAACCCAAAATGTGAGTCGATCAAAGGCAGGATAGTGAAAAACACAGAAGGTGGATTCTTTTGGAGATGGAGGAGAGGATGGCTGGAGGAAGAAGGAATGAAGGGGGAAAATGCATCAAATCTAATAATAATGCTATAATATGTATGTACCAATTCCTCAAGACAAATGCAAATTGGGGGCATCACAAACATACATCGATACAATTTTTGCTTCGAAAGAATGAACAAATCCAACCAGTTAAATACTCTAGTAACCTAAACTGAACACACCTAGGATCTGCCCTGTACAGACACACACATTAGGACTGACTCCCCCCTATTCCTGCCCCCTGCTGTGATCTGAGAGTTATAGTCCTGAAATGGCAAAATGCTTATTAGAAGCAAGTCATGCCTCAGCCTGCTCTTGGTCAACTGAAAGCCCTAGATTTTTGTTTTAATTAATCAACCATGTCAACCCAGGTGTTTTTCAATCTATTATTACCAAATCAGTTATTAACCTAGACTAAAGAGTCCTTATTAATCACATTACATGTAATCTTACTGTTTGAGGCATTAAATCTGCCAAAGTCTTTTAGTGTCTCCATTCTGTTATCTAACATAATAGTTCTTCCTTGTGGCCTTTACTGGCAGTATTCTAAAGGGAGCAGTATGAAACCTCCATCATTAGTAAGGCTTTGACTAGGGAGGGGATGGCAATCACTTTCAGGTGGTGAAGTTCAGGAAGTGACTGCCTGGCTATGTGACTTTCATTCTCATAGTAGGTGATCATAAAGGCAGTGGCCAGTGGTCTTTCCCAGAAAACATTGCCTTGTTTTTCACATGACTCCAAGGTCAGGCTTCTAGCATAATTGTACATCCGGTCCAAACCTTTGTTCATCAACTAAGATGGACCAACCCAGAACTTAATTGATACAAGAGGACCAATCAAAATTCCTTCTCTTGTAACAAAATATTAGGGCCTTGGAATCCAATCTAATCTCCAGAGTGGTAAAGAGAACTATTCAGAGACCAGGCATGCATATGGCCCCCATAGGGCCCAGGCTGTGGAGAAGAAACAGCAAAGCAGTGAAAGATGAAAGGGAGGAGGAGATTGTGGATGGCTGCTATGAGGCTGAGCCTCACCCTCTTTCTTTGCAACACATTTTCCTTTTATATTGCCTCTTTGGTGGGAGTGATGGTTACCTGGAAACAAAAAAGCCCTAATTGATTCAAGCACCTTCCAATTTTCTAACCCATTAGCTCATCAAACTCACCTTGAACCAAGGTGACTCTCTTTCCATCAGTCTGTTAGTTTGTGCCTTGGTTTTCTCCTGATCTGTACTCAGCAGGCTCTGTTTAAAGACAGATTTCTCTAAAACCAGAGTTAATGATGGAGAGTCAAAGGGTTTAACTTATAGAGGAGGTAAGGAAGGAGCTGTGAAGCAGGTAGTTTCAGGTGAGTCCAGACAAAGGAGCATCAGGAAGCAAATTGCACACAAGACTGATCCCAGCTGGAGAAAAGGAGGCTGGATTTTGTGCCCTTTCCCCCATGAGTATTAGCTAGAACAGAGAAAGAAATAGGGTAAGATATTTTGAGTCAGCCAATAGCAGTTCACTGGAGAAGGTCTGAGACTTTACTACCTATCAGTACTCCTAACAGCTAGGCAGGGTCCTGGTAAAAGGGCTGTGAGTGGGGTATCAGTACAGTCTGCAACAGCTTTCCCTGTAGCATGTTCTTTCAAAGAGAGTGCCTGTGAGACCTCTCAGGACACAGGAAACCTAATGAATACCAGTTGACCTTTGTCATTGTATTTTTGGAATCATGATTAGAAACTGTCAGAAGGAAGGAGTCCATTTAGGCAGGGGTGGGTAGTGGTGGCTGTCATCCTTCTGCAAATGCTACTGGGACACCTGGGGGGACTTCATTACCTGAACCCATGCTCACACCTCTCCAGCTGGCAGCACCTCAGATCTGCTTTGTTCCAGATGTGGGCTCTGCATAACTGAAGCCCACCCACTCTTTTGCTGCACAGAGACTCCTTTGAAACAAACCCATGCCCCAAACTGAATTGACAAAATGCAAGAAGATTCTAGGGCTTCCGGGGAAGAGGCTTCTTCGGTCTTGTTAGTGACTGAGGTGAATGCCTGCTCCCTGCTGACCTGGGAAGGATGTGGCTGACACTCAGGGTTCTCAAGCCATTTCTGGAACTTGGGCCCAGGATCAGCCTAAGGAAGAGATCAGAAACCCAAAATGGACAAAACGCTTGCAGGTCAGTAGAGCCCCTGAGAAGATGGTGAATCTCCTCCTCAAGCCAAACTCAAAGCCACATACCCCTTGAATCCCTCAGTGTGTGAACCAACTAATTCCATTATTTCCTGGATCCTATTTCAAACAGGTTTTTGTGATTTGAAACATAAACTATCCTAAGTGATAGACTGCAGGGAGTGGGAGGAGGAATGGATCCAGGCAGGGAATGTCACCACCCACTTGCTTTTGGCCCAATTTCCTGTGTACGTTCTTCCCTCGAGTCCCATAATGTGCTTCTATCTAAAAGCAGGAATGGACAACTCAGCATCCTGATAACCCCTCACACAGATCCCTGAACTGGGTGCCAGGGCTGTGCCTTCCTTTGCAGGAATCTGACGTGAGGATTTGGTTTCCGGCACACTAAACCATTTAAATAACATCAGCTGCATTTGGAAGATCTCCAGTTGTCAGCGAAGCTTTGCAGATACATCTCTCAAAACGAGCAGAAAATGACCTCGCTGGTGGGGGCCTCTTCTCAACTTTGTTAATAAAACATTTGGTCGACACTATATGTTCATGTCCTTCTAAAACTCCTTGGGAAGCAGTTAAAGTGCTCAGGATAGCAGAGAAGTCACATGTGTCATTTTATGCTGTGCCTCACATGATCCTAGCACTGATTTTAGGAGCAGGCTGCAGGCAAGAGCCCATCCCGGGGCTTGTGGGGATGGCAGGAGTCACAATTCAGTCCATTTATCTTCATCTTTCATCCTTTCACAGCCCTTCTAGAGCTCTGTCCTATTAGGGCTGTGGCATTTGTCTCATGCTTGGAGTTAATAGTGGCCCTAGATGATTTTTAACAATAATAATCTCAGTTATTACGGCGGTTAGATATCTCTTTGTTTCTTTCCTTCATTTATGGTGCCTAATGCCATCTTTGACCAGATGGAGAATGCAATTAAAATAAATATAATGTAATATAAAAATAAAACAGAACATATTGCTTTTGCAGGGCAATCTGGCCCCAAGATTTTCTGCAGTGGAAATTACTGGCTAAATAAACCTATCTCCTCATTGACATGAAGCTAAGGAGAGAAATCGGTTGCAACAAAAGGAGAAAGAAATGCCATTATTTCCTAAATCGAAGCAAGAGAAGTTGATATCTTGATTACACCTCATCAATTATAGATCTTTTATTTTTGCTACTCATGAATATTTGAGTATCAACACAGTGAATTGAGGAGAATAAGTCCTAACATTTCTTGAACATATGTTACATGCAAATTATTTCATATAAAGATAACCATTTAATTCTTGTATTAGTCCAGTGAGAGAAGAGATTATTATTTTGGCAATAAGAAAATTAAAGACTGAAAAGTTGTGTGGCCGCCTAGTGCCACACAGCGAGTGCCCGGATGGAAAATTATGGAAGTACAAAGGGCTTTTTTCTGTTTCTTTTTACAGAGAATTCAATAGTGCCACAGCGCAGGTGCTACAGGGGAGAAAATGATGATCAAAAGTAGCTGAAGAAGCTTCTGGTTTTGTTGGGGGAGAATCTATGTATATGGGAAGGAAAACGGAACTACCCAGCAGGTGAGCTATAAAGAGATTGCTGTAACTATATTCTGGTCCGGGTCTTTGCCCCATTCTCATGGGAAACTCACTCTTTTAAGAAGACACTTCCACCCTAGGGTGGGTGTATCAAACCCTTGAGCTCCCACTCATAGATACTGACTGCTTCAGTAAGGAGATCTTTCTAAAAGTGACACAGACTCAGATGTGTGGAAACGAGGATTTGTTGGAAGGCTCAATTTATCTTTCACAGAACTTGACAAGTCTGAGGAAAATAGGGAAAGAAAGAAGTAGAGACTGGAAACTTCGTAAATACCACACGGGATATGGCCAGCCTCTTTGGTCTCCACTTCTCTCCAAGTAAAAATCTCTGCTTCTCTCATTTTCATACCAGTTCCTGTCGCATTGAGTGGGACATCACCAGCCCAGTACTAACACTACATTTCCCAGCATGAGACTCCAAATAACTGGTTACCACCCGCAGTACCAGCTCCCGTTGAAAATCTCTTTGGCTCAGATTGAGTCATGTGTCCATGTCAGTTCAATTTATCTGTGATCATTAAAGGAGTTACTATTTGTCTGTACAAATAGTTGTGAGAGCTTACCCATTTGAATAAATGGATAGTTCTCAGAAAAGGGCCTATGCAGATTCACCAAAAGGCCTTCTACTGTACATCTGGTTCAAATTCATCATATTCATTCTTGGAAATTTACTAAATTCTTTCACTTATCATTTCTGTGACTGTAAGCCATAAGAGATATATTTGTCTTTATGTTATGCTTATCTATGCTTTCCATTTCCAAAACCTGAGGTCATAACTGATAGAAATGCATCCCCAAGTCCACATCTTCAGAAAAATGTATTATCTTTATTCTTTTCAACTCTTCTCTGTTTCAAACCCATACACATACAAATTTAGTATATCAAAATGATACCGGCAAAATTTTACCTGAAGGATTTCTAAGAAAAATAAAGATTCTTGGGAAATGTTGAAGAGTCTTATTGTGCCCCTGACACATCAACAGGAATAGTACAAAATTCATAAAAGGGGAAAAAGAATTATCGTGAAGTCTGACCAGAGTGTATACTGCACTCGTGGTTGGGTGGATCTTTTTGATATTGTTATTGTTGTTGACGTCTTGATTATCCCCATCAATTACAATTCCTTTATTTTTTTCTATTTGTGAATATTTTGAGTTAACTGGGGAGAATAAGTCCTAATATTTCTTGAACATATGTTACATGCAAACTATTTTGTGTAAAGATAATCATTTAATCCTGTATTAGTCCAATGATGGAGATATTATTGTTATTGGGACAGTAAGAAAAATTAGAGCTTAGGGCAGTTGTGTCGTCGCCTAGCGCCATGCAGCCAATCCCTGATTTGAGTAGAATAAACCAGGTGTGTTGCTGCTCAAACTTTGCCTCCCCATATTGACATTTTGATGAAACTTAGATGTGTAGATAGGGGGTGCTCAAAATATGTATGCTTATATAAAATTTTTGTTACAGTAAAAACCCACTGCCATTAGTCACTCTCTACATGCTCCCCTTTAACACGTTTATCCCATCATTCTTGCCACTTTCTAAAGTAGTGCTGGTACGTCCTCTTTCATGAATGTCTTTACAGAATCCCGGCGATGCTGCTGCCAAGCACCAACCAACCGAGAGGCGGGGTCATAAAAACAAGAAGTCATCATCCACCTGACTTCCCTGGCCCGACCCATGGAACCTCCAGCTTTCAGTTTCAAAGGGACCATGAGATGTAAATGTTTTGGATCAGTTCAGGACATCAAGGCAAACGCCAAAGCACAACTAGAGACACCCATGGAAGAAGGCTTCCAGAACTGCTCCAGCAAGTGTCAAAAACAAGGCGATATTTGCATTTGAAGCGAGCAGGGTATTCTCAAGGGGATTAACGGCACAGAGTCCTTTACTGTAATAAATTTTTAAATTTAAACAGTCACCACCACAGGTCTCAGTCATACTTCCTGTTTGACTTGATGATGTTGGGAAAATTGATAAAATGCTCGGAAGTTCCAGATCCCACTTCTGAAGTAGTAGATCTGTGACCTTAGAGAAATCAGTCCACACTTGCAAAGCCATTTTCTTCATTTATGATAATGGAAAACTATGCACGAGGGAGCTTTCAGCTACAGTTGCCAAGTCGAAGTACTGAAATGAATGAGGCATTTTGTAGACTGGATCCTGCTCATGACCCTCAAATTTTAATTTCCTTACTCTCTGTCATCAGTCACTAGAGAAGCAATGAACAAAATAAAAGTATATACTCTCCTTTCCTTGACTTTGAATCTTTAAACAGTGGGACAAATGAGAGTTTGGGTGGTACAGAAGGGAAGGGTAGGATCTATTTCAAGTAATATGGCATTTTGGCTCACACGTGAGTTATCACTCGTATCCCACAGCTGGCTCCTAATTTCTATAGGTATTGCACTGACTAGCCCAAGCACTCTGCTGCTATGCAAAGAACATTACTGTAGAAATGCCAGCTCTTAGTTCTGGTCTCAACTCGTTAACACAAACTTGGTAACTGGGGCACAAAGGCCATCTCTAGACTAAAGTCTGTCTGTAAAATGAGAGTGCTGGAGAGACACACCCAATGGGCCCTTTCCAGAGGTGGTGTGCACCACCCTGTTGTGACAGACGAAAACAGTTCTCCAGGTTTACCTGCCCTCTTTACCCAAGCCTTTCCAAGGCACTGAGAGCACCAAAAAGAAGTCTTCAGCCAGCCTTGGCCCTTTCTGCTTTCTGAACCTAACTGATACAAAGTACAGGGAGGGTTGGACAGTGAGGGCAAAGCACAGCCACTGGCATTTGCACTTATCATTGTGATGTTTTGTGGTTTATTCCACATGTTTTTATGAACTCTATTCTAAAAGACACGTACTTCAAGAGGCTCCTTTCTGGAGAGAATGCCTGAGTAAGCAGGGTCTTAATGCAACACAACTCCAAGAATGAAGGACCCCTGTTGATTATGCAACTGGAGCATTGGCAGATGGACAGACAGTGATACTGGTGCTATCAGCAGGAATCCTAAGGAATCAGAGAGCATATCCTGGTCAGCAGTTGGATATGGTATTTTCAGTTCTGATATTGGAGATTCCAACTTTACTACTTGTTGTCCATTTGAACTCTGGCAAGTCATAGAACTCCCTTTGCTTCATTTTCTCATCTGTGAAAAAGAGAAATAAATGCTTTCTACTTCACTTGGTTGTTGTTGAAGACAAAATGACATCTTTCATAAAAAATTTTTAATAGAGTGCCTACTATATAGTATCTAAGCCACAATAGTTAATATTATTAGCTTTTCAATTATATACATAATACAGAAGACATATTCAATGAAAAGCAAAATTTTGATTATAAAATACAAAGGCCATTTCCCTATTACATAAGAAAAACAATTATAGTTTTTCATTTCTTTGAGGTTTCAAGCAAACTGTGGGGTATAAAATTCAGAGCAGGGCCAAATTGAATTTCCAGGAAAGTCATAACTGAGAGGCTTTTAAGCAAGAGAGGTTTGTTGGCTGAAAGGCATAAGCACATGTTAACCTTGGAGTCAGAATGGGAGTAGACAGTATAGCTGGCCTCTGACCATTTTGCAGTGAACTTTGACCTGCATGAAGACAGGGTATACTGGTCAACATTTAACTTTTTTCCAGGTGATTGTTCCTGTTCTTTATGTCTCTAGAAGGCACTGAAAAAAAAATTGTGTTCTTTTATAGAATAAAGCTATCACAAGGAATATGACAATGAAAGAGTGAATCATTTTGCATGCAAAGACTAATGCATCAGATCATTTGCCTACACACTGGAATCACATATGCAAATAGCTACAGGAATCACACAGGTGAAATAATTGAATACGGTGGGCACTACAGCAGCCCAAAAGGCACATGCTCTATGAAAGAAGGTGACTGCTACTCTGCTTCATAGTGCTGCTGCCATGCTTGGCGAAAGCCACCAAATACTTCCATTTTATGAAAGAAATAGAACTCCAGACATTTTCAGGAAACTTTCCAACTTTTAACTTATTGGGAGTTTATGTAGAATATTTAAAATACCATTGGCATCCAATTCTTATCCACAATTTCAGCCACACTGGAAAACCTATAGCAGTTACAAGAGCTCAGAATTGGAAGACAGTTGGTTGGGGATAATAATTTATATTTCAGTTACTAATGGATAGCTGTCCCCAAGTACATTGTGGTTAATCATAACAGACACAAACACCTTTTAATATTCTGTTTTAAAAATAGAGGAAGAATGGTATGGACCATTCTTCCCACCATAAACAAGGGTAATGGTGATCAAAATACAGGAGACATCTGTTTTTAATCATGGAATAAATCTAGGATTGTGATCCCTGAGAGAAAGGAAAAATACAAGGTTTTTGGTTTTTTTTTGGCTTTTTGCTGGGGTTGGGAGGATTTTCATTCCACAATACAGAAAATTGGAGCCCATGTGGAGTGATAGCCTTGTCAAATTGAAAAGGCAGAGAACAAAAATCTGATCTGAAGAAGTGCACGGGATTTTCAGGACAAGGTACTACAAAGGAGACTTTAAAGAGGGTGTGTAAGAAATCTGTGGGATTTATCAGGTCATGAGCTGGTGACTGGGCTAGAGTGTTGCAGGGTGAATGGAAACAGCATCTAGGCAAAGAAGCAACTTTTGTGGCCTTAAGAGTGGGGGAGTGGGAGGGAATAAAAGACCTGTGCTAGAAAATGCTGGAGCTCTGCCACAGCCTAGGCAGAGAGAAATTAAGAGCATTTGGGGCTTTCAGGTGAGAACCCCAATGTCACACTTCAGGTGTTAGGACCATATGCTGTAGGAAGAACCACACTACAAGATTAAGGTCAAAATCAAATAGACTACTCATCACCTATTCTCAAAAAAATGCCTAAAAATACTAGTTCTAGAACAAAAATCAATTATTATAAGAAGATACGAAAGAAGATATAACTGTGGTCCCTCTTGTATATCATACATATTGTCTATGATACAAAATGAGAGGAAAAAACCCTTTCACAATAGCATCAAAAAATACAATGCTTAGGAATAAGTTTAACAAAGCAAGTAAAAGATCTCTACACTGAAAACTATGGTACTTAAAAAAGAACTTTGAAGAGGTTATCAGAAAATGAATAGATATCCCTGGCTTTTGAGTTGGAGGAACCAACACAGTGTGTCCATATTTCCAAAATTGTTATGCAGATGTAATGCATTTCCAATCAAAATATCATTAGCATACTTCACAGAACCAGAGAAAACAATCATAAAATTCATTTGGAACCAGAATAGACCTAGAATAGCAAAAAAAAAAAAAAATCAACATAGGCAACACGCAGAGATAACTCAGCCGTCTAAGTACTTGCCTAAACAAACACAAGGACCTGGGTTTGATCACTGGTACTACATGCCATGCCAGCCCACCCTGGGCATGCCAACCTGGCCACCAAGACTGGTCATGGTGGCACACACCTGTAATCCCAGGGCTGAGGAGGCTGAGACAGGAGGATCACTATGAGTCTGAGCTGAATAGTGAGATCCTGGACCAAATACATTAAAAAGAATGTGGGCAACAAAGGCAAGGGAGGGAGCATCACAACCCCTGACTTGAACTTGCGCTACACTCAGCCACTTTATCTTTCACAAAGGGGTCAAACAGTGAAAGAAAAACAGGCTTATTAATAAAGGGTACTAGAAAAACTGGTTCTGCATATGCTCAAGATTACTGTGAAGACTGATGTGGAGACCATATCTATCACCATGTGCTAAACTAAAATCAAAATGTATCAAAGATTCACATATTAAAGCAGAAAACTAAATGAACTGAAAGTGCGAATAGGTAGAACTCAAAGATACAGATGTAAGCAAAGACTTCATGAAAAACTGTGTGGGAAACACTACAAAGAATCAACAACTGGGATTTCATCTTATGAAAGAGCTTTTTCACAGTGAAATAAATCACCAGAGTGAAAAGACAACCCACAGAGTAGAAAAAAAAAGACTTTATCTAGCTATTCCTTAGAAAAAAGACTGATATCTAGAACATATAAAGGATTGAAAAAATCAGAACCCTCCAAATTTAAAGACCCAATTAAAAAATGGTAATCTGAGATGATTATATTTCTCAGAGGAAGAAATAAAAATGTCAAATCAATATATGAAAATGTGCTCAACATCACTGGTCAAATTAAAGCAATGCTGAGATTCCATCTCAGAAAAATAGCTATTATCAAGAAATCAACAACAACAGAGTGTGTCGGAGTCACAGGGAGAAAAAGAACCCTACTTTACTGTTGGTGGAAGTGGAGACTTATGCAACCACTGTGGAAATCAGCTTGGAGATTATTTAAGAAGTAGAACTAGAGATCCCATTTGATTCAGCTATTCTCCTTCTTAGAATCTTCCCAAAAGAATTAAAAGCATCATGCCACAGCAATATCTATGTCTATGTCTATGTCTATGTCTATGTCTATGTCTATGTCTATGTCTATGTCTATGTCTATCTATCTATCTATCTATCTATCTATCCATCTATCTATCATCTATCTACATACCCTTGTTTATGGCAGCACTGTTTGTAATAGCCCAATCCTGGAAACAGCCCAAATGCTCATCAGTCAATGAATAAATAAAAGAGATTTTTTAATGGAGTGCCCATCTTTGACAGGTGTAGAGAAAGGAAGGGGTATAGAAAGGAAGAATCATGATGTGTGTGTGTAGACAGTACAGTTGGGCTAGATAACGCCGTGCTTCTACATAACTCTATGAGAGGCAAGATTTGCGCTGATGGTGGTTGGACAGGATATTATATCAGATTCTAGTACTATGGACAACCACTAGGAAAATAACAAGGTAGAAAGTATTAATTATTGAATCTTTGATATAATTCAGGTCTAAAAAATAAGATATGTAAACAGGTACACTCTCTTAATTTGCTGATACGAGAAATCTGCTATAATAATGTCTATAAGTATAATATCATGTATGCACCTTGTATGATACCAAAATATTATGAAAACAGTCTGCAATGTATTAATTTATAGAACTCATCCTGTTAAGGTGTCTTAAAACTATCTCATTATATTTGTACTTCAATAAAATAAAAAATAAATAAGAGATTTGTTTACATGTAAGGGAGTACTACTCAGCCATAAAGAATAAATTTGAGACAGTGATGCCTGAATGAATACACCTTGAGACCATACTATTAAGTGAAGTTAATTAGACACATGTAAATATCACATTATCCCTTTGGTCTGAGAGACAGAAAGCATAAATAAAAACCAAAGTACGTAATACATATTATGAAATAGTCAGAAATTATTCAAAAGGAACAAAGAACTAGAAAGGGAGAAGAGGAAAGAAAGGTAGAGAAAAGAAAAATAACAAAAGGATAACATGGAAATAATGCTTTGTAAGTAAGTGAGGAAAATTGAAGGGCGGTGAAGAGAATGAGGAAAAAAAGAGGATTTATGATATATCACAGACAACGACAGATTCTGTATGAAGAATATGATCATTATGTATCTCTAAATGATACCAATAAACAATAAAAATATAAAAAATAAAATTAATAAATATAGTAAGAGGCAGGAAATGTGACTCATAATAAGAAGCAAAAGCAATAATAGTCCCAGAGAAGAATACATGAACTTTTATAAATGTGTTCAAAGCCTTACAAAGAAAATATGGTCCCAATCATTGAACTGATAGAAATCTTATCAGAAAAGCAAAACCTATATAGATAAAATTCTACAGTTGAAGGCTATAATACTAAAAATTTGAAAAATCATTGGATTGGCTTACCAATATAGTAGAGACTAAAGAAGAATGATTGGACTAAATAACATAACATATTTTGTTATATAAAATTTCTAGTTCATATGGTTAAAGGTGGAAAATTGATGGTTACATCATGTCATTTTTTTGGCTGTGAATTTTGCTGCTGTGATTGCTGATGGTATCACTTTAGCAAAAAGTAAAATAATTGTTCTGAACAGCTATTCTTCCTGGCATTCCAAATCTGAGACTAAGGGTCATAGAAAATACATGGAACCAAACAACCAAGGGCAAAGCCAAGCAGGTTGCAACTTCTCATCCCCAACAAAATGAAGAGGTAGAATCTTATAAGAGAGTCTAAACCCAAATATCAGCTCTACCTGGAAGATATCTCAGGGTAGTCATTCCCTAAGGATTCTAAATACTAGCAATAAAGCAATGCACCAGAGGCAATTAACAAGCAACACCCCAGGAATAAAATAAGAGAGTAAAAAGAAAATGAGATGACACTTAAACAAGATGCAACCCCACACATCCATTTCACCAAAGGCAAACCCAGGAGACAAGGAAGTGGGACAATCCAAAAGCTATGTACCTGGCCTCTCTGAAATGATAACAATGAAATAATAAGGCTTCATTGAGGCTCTAGAAAAAATCAAATCTGATTTAATTTCTCAAATAACTGCAGAGATGATCAAGATGAAAACCTTGTTTAGTGACGCTGGAACAGATGTAGATTAATAAAGAAGAGTTCAAGGAAATTTGAAGCCCTGAATGCTGAGCCTAGGAAAGAAGAATCCATAAGTCAGGTTCAGACAGACACGTAGGAGAATAAAAATTCCATTGAAAATATCGACAGCAGAATAAGTCAATGTGAGTACATGATCTCAGATATAGAAAACAGACTTGCAGTTAGTGATCATGAAAAAAATTTGTCTTATAAATAGCAAGGGACAATGAGAATTTAATCCAGCAGCAAAAAGATGAGGCAAAGAAGAATAGCTTAAGATTGATTGGAATTAATAAAAAAGCAGGAGATAATACAAGTGATAATTAAAGTAAAAAAAAAAAAAAGCTGTTCATAGATGTCATGGCAGAAAATTTTCCTGGTAGGGAAAAATCAATTTGACACACATATAAGTGATGCATATAGAACTCGAATTAATCACAATCAAAGAAATCTACAACCAGGCATAGATTGCAGTCATAGTCAAGGTTGCAGAAATTCAACACAAGAATAGAATCTTAAAAGCTAGTAGAGAAAAGAAACAAATCACCTATAAAGAAAAGCCCATCAGAATCACAATTGATCGCTTGGTATAAAGATCGCAAGTCAAAGAAAGCTTGATGTGAAATATTTCAAGATGTAAACAAAAATAACCTTCCACCCAAATTTATTTATCCTGCAAAACTATCTTTCAAAATTGATGGATAAATAAGATACTTCCATGAAAAAACATCTGGGGGCCGGGGAGGTGGCTCAGTGGAATAAGCGCTTCCCTGGCAAGTGCAAGGGCCTGAGTTCAATCTCTGGTTCCAGAAAACAAAACAACATCTGAAGAAATCTATGACCACCAACCAAATCAGCACTCCAAAATGTTTTAAAGGACATTCTAGAAAAAGATAACAAAGACTATGACTCCATGAACCACAACAGAAGGAATCCACCAGGAAAGGCAAACAAAGGGAGTGAAAAAAGAGAGGGAGCCAACAATAGGAAAATAACAGGACAAGGATAAGTCAATACATATGTTATAACTATCAGTGTTAATGGTCTCAATTCCCCAAGAAAAAGAAGCAATATCCAATAGTGTGCTGCATACAAGAAACATATTTAATTAAAAAAGAAAGTCATAGACCGAAAGTCATAGGAAATACTCCACACAACAGGAACCCAGAAAAAAAGCAGTGATAGCTACTTAATTCTCAGACAAAATGAATTTCAAGACAAGACTGATTAAGAGATATAAAGAAGATCGCTATATCCTTCTAAATGGAACAATCCAAGAGGAAGAGATAACAATCATAAATATATATGCAACAAATACCATTGCGTGCAACTATATAAAAGAAAAATTAGCAGCCGTGAAAAATCAAATAAGCACTAGTACAATTGTTTCGGGAGATCTCAATACCCCACTGTCACAAAAAGACAGATCAACTAGAAAAGAATCAACAATCAAATATTAGAACTGAGCCAAATTTTTGAACAAATGGACTTAGTAAATATCTAAAGTGTTTCACCCAATAACATCAGAATACACATTTTCCTTAGCTGCACATGGGACATTCACAAAAATAGACTACATTCTAGCTCATAGAACATGTGTAAGTAAAAAAAAAAGAACATGTGTAAGTAAATGCAAAGGAATTGAAATTATCCCATGTGTATTATCAGACTGTAGTGCAATGCAATTGGAAGTCAGTGGCAAAAGAAACCCTAAGAACTTCATAATACATGGAAAGGAATAGTGCTGTCCAGAACAACCAATAAGTCACAGATAAAATTAAAGAAGAAATTACGCTGTTTCTACAATTAAATGACAATGACAATAGAATATGCCAGAACTTATGGAACACAATGAAAGCACTCCTAAGAGGAAATTTATAGCAGTGACTACCCATACCAGGCAATGAGAGCAAGTTCAAATAACTTAATGGTGAACATCATGCTCCTAGAAAAAGAAGAGGAGACTGAGCCAAAAGCTTGTGCAGGGAGGGAAACTATAAAGATTAGAGCAGAAATTAATGCATGGGAGACTAAGAAAACAACAAAATAATCAATGAATTGGAAGATTAAATAAAGTTGACAACTTAGCTAACCATATTAAAAAAAAAAAAAGGAAAGTCAAGTCTCAGCTCCACACAAGTAGGAATGAAAAGGGTGAAATCACAATGGACTCTAGAGAAATCCAGAAGTTTGTCTGTAAGAAGGAAAATGCAGAAGAAATGAAAAGATTGCTATTACATATGAATTCTAAAGCTGAATCAAGAAGATGTAAAAATCCTAAACAAACCAGCATCAGTCAGTGAAATTGAAAATAGAATTAAAAACCCACAAGCAAAGAAAAGTCCAGGCCCTGATAGATTGACTGATGAATTCTACAATAAATTTAGAGAAGATTTTATATCACTGCTTCTCAAACCCTTTAATGACATTGAAGCAATACTTCCAAATTCATTCCTGGAAATAAGCACTGCCCTGATACCAAAACCAGAGAAGGGCCCCGCTAAGAAAGAGAACTTCAGGCCAGTCTCCCTAACGAACATAGGTATACAGAGTTCCTCAATGAGACACTAGCAAGTAGAATGCAGCAAATCATCAAAAAGATTGTATACCATGACCAAGTGGGATTCCTTCCAAGGATGCAGTCTACATACGTAAATCAATAAATATGATGCACCATATTAACAGAACCAAGGAAGAAAACCATTTGATGATCTCAATAAATGCAAAAAAAAGCTTTTGAAAAAATTCAATACCTTTCATGATAAAGACCTTACAGAAAGGTGTAATAGATGGTCTTTATCTCAATCTAATAAAAGCCATTTATGACAAACCAATTGGCAGCATCATACTAAATGGACAAAAAAGTTAAAGGTTTCACTCTAAAGTCAGGAACAAGAGAAGGTTGTCCAGTGTCTCCACTTTTATTCAACATAGTCCTGGAAACTTTAGCCAGAGCAACTAGACAAGAGAAAGAAGTAAGAAGAAATGATAGGGAAGGAAGAAGTTAAATTTAACTCCTATCATTATTCACAAATGGCATGAAACTTTACATAGAAGACCCCAAAAACTCCACTAAAAACTACTGCATTTAATATGCAAAATCAATACCATTCCTATACAGGAATAACAAGCTTACTGAAAGAGAAAATAGGGAAACATCTTTCAAAATAGCATGTAAAATAATAAAATACCTAGGAATCAATCTAATAAAGAATATAAAAGACTTGCACATTGAAAATTGCAGTACTGGGGCTGGGATGTGCCTCAGTGGTAGAGTTCTTGCCTTGCACGTACAAAGTCCTGGTTTTGATCACCAGTACAAGGAAGGAAGGAAGGAAGGAAGGAAGGAAGGAAGGAAGGAAGGAAGGAAGGAGACTTTAGTATGTGAAAAAGGAAATTGAAGAGTGTATCAGAAAATGAAAGAATAACCCTTGCTCTTGGTTAGGAAGAATCAACTTAGCTAAAATGGCCCTTCTTCCAGAACTGCAATATATGTTTAATGCAATTCTGAACACATATTTCACAGAATGAGAAGACAACCTTAAATTTCATTTGAAACCAGAAAAGACCTACAATATCAAAGGCAATCCTGTGCAGAAAAGGCAAAGAAGAGGGCATCATAATCTCTGACTTGAAATGATACCGTAAAGCTACTATGATAAAAGCAGCATGGTACTGGAAAAAAAAAAAAAAAAAAAAAAAAAAACCAGACATGAAGATCAATGGGACAGATTAGAAGATGCAGAAACAATTCCAGATACTAATCCATATTATCTTCAACCAAGGTGCCAAACACATCCACTGGAAGAATGTTAGCCTCTTTAATAAATGATGCCAGAAAAACTGGCTTTCCATATGCCAAAGATTAAAATTGATCCATATCTTTCACCATTCACTAAATTAAATTCAAAATGGATCAAAGATCTAAACAGAAGCATTAAATCTGCTGGAAGATAGAAAAAGTAAAACTCTTGTAGATACTGGTGTTGGCAAAAAGTTTATGAATAAAACCCCAATCGTACAAGAACTATCAAAAAGAACAACTGGGATTTTGATTAAAGTTTTTGCACAAGAGAAACAAACAGAGAGAAACAGAGCTCAAAAATATCAGAACTCACAAATTTAAAGACCCAATCTAAAAATGGGTATCTGAGATCAATACACTCTTCTCAGATGAAGAAATGCAGATGGCAAATAAATATATGAAAAGATATTCAACATCATTGATTGTTCATGAGATGCCAATTAAAACACTGATATTTGATGTCACCCCAAAAAGAATGGCTATCATGAAGTAATCAAACATTGACAAATGCTGGTGGAACTATGAATAAAAAGGATCTCTTCTCCACTCTTAGTGGGAGTGTAGAACCCCCTACCCCCATCAACCACTGTGGAATCAGTATGTAGATTTCTCAGAAAACTAGGATTGGAGGTCCCATTTCACTCAGCTATTCCTCTTGTGGGCATCTTTCCAGAAGAATTAAAAACATCGTGCTACACTGATAGATGCGTCTATGCTCATAGCAGCACAACTTGTAGTAGCTACATCTTGGAAACCACACATGATCTAACTATTACAAATTAAAACAACCCAAATAATAATAAATTGACAAGTGGATAAAAACATGATATTTTATGCAATGGTGTGCTATTCATCCATAAAGAATAAACTGGAGACTTTTATAGGTCAATAGGTGCAACTGGAGACCATACTCATAAGTGAAATAAACCAGACACACATGTATAAACATCGCATTGTCTCCCTAGCATAAAAGTTAAAAGTGTAATAAGACCCAAACTCTACAATAGATATAAAGTGGGAAGTTGTTCCAAAGAAAGAGAAACTGGGATGGAGGAAAGGAGAAAAGAAGGAAGGGAAATGCAAAAATGTAATAGCTAAGACAGTTATACTACTAATTTCTCTTAAGTTCATTGAAAAGAAAGGCTAATACTAATAGTGTTTGGACAATTAGGTGTCTGTATCTTGAACTCTGAGTAACTAGTTTAAAGATCATAATACAGGATGCATTAACCATTATTGCTGTCCTCCTATCCTTTATTTTATTTTTTATTTTTTTGGTTAATGGGACTCAAACTCAGGCCCTTGCACTTGGTGCTACTGAGCTATATCCCCAGTCCTTCTCCTATTATCTTCATTTAAAATTTTATTTTATTTTATTTTTATTTTTCTAAAAGAACCCTTAATAAAATATTAGCAAATTCAATCTAGTGAAACAGAAAAAGAATAATATGATAACTCAGGTTTAACTCTAAAATATGAGACTAGATTAATATTTGAAAATCAATGAATACAATTCCCATATTAACAGGGAATCAAGACTATCCGATTATGTTAACAGAAGCAAGAAAGTATGTTAAATCTAGGAATAGATATACACAAAGTCAAATGATTTTCAACAAAGGTACAATACAATAGGGAAAGTAATTTTTCCAACAAATACTGCTGAAAAATAAAATCTGTTACCTTTACCTCTCAATATGCAAAATATTAATTCCTTCAAAATCACCTCTGTATCCAAATGAGTGTGCTTCAGTATGAGTTTCTTAAATACATAGTTTCTAAAAGAAAATCACTGTAATTTGTAATTAGCAATTTTTTTGGACAGAACTCATGAAAGAAAAAAAAATTCATGAAAAATAAGTAAATACACTCTCTTAATTTACTTATAAGAGACATCTGCTATAATAATGTCTGTAAGTGTAATATCACTTATGCACCTTGTACAATACCAAAACATTATGAAAACAGTTTGCAATGTATTAATTTATCGAGTCTGTCCTGTTATCTTAAAACTGTCTCATTGATATTTGTGCTTCAATAAAATAAAAAATAAATTAAAAAGAAATTTCAAAGCAAAAGCCATCACATCAAATATCTCCCCTCATTAAATAAAATTAAAATGGTGGAAAACAAATCTGAGAAAATATATTCACATTAGTTTTATCTGGCAATTGTCATTAGTAATTTATAAAGAACTCCTATAAATGCACAATTAAAAAGTAACAGTTCAAAGCAAGTGAAAAACATAAACATTTCACAAAAACAGATACATGGATGGTCAATTAACATGTGAAAAAGTTTATTTTTTAAAAAATATTTTTTCATTTATTTATTTATTGGATTCAGGGTCTCACTATGCAGTTCAGACTTGTAGTGATCCTCCTGTCTCAGCCTCCCCAGTGCTAGGATTACAGGTGTGAGCCACCATACCTGTAATGCTGGTTTCAGTGGCTGGCACAGCACAACCGGGACTTCGGGGCCATCACAGCATGCTGTACTGGGGGGCTCCTTGTGCTTGCTAGGCAGGAGCTTAGACTACTGAGCTATCTCCATAGCCCCATGAAAAAGTGCTTAATTGCATTAGTCATTAGGTAAACACACAAAGGAAATATATAGCATAATGTAACTGTTTTGTCTAAACTGGAATATTGTTTCCACAGGTATGTATTTTGATTAATACTGAAATTTATATTTACATTTATATCTCATTGTGTATTTTGCCAAAATTTAAAGATGTAAAAATACCTTGTATGTTTTTCTAGCTGATCTGTGTTTAATTATGCTATTTGTAATTGAGGGTAGGTTTGTCCTTACAGTGTTACTTGGTTGACTTTATCATTCATGAATCTATTCAGCACTATTATGTATCAAGCTTTAATTCTTAAAGAACCCAATTTGTCACTAATTTAAATATGATTTCTGGAGCACTGGAGTGTGAGAAGCAGGGTGGTCAATTTGATTTAGGAGTCTACAGCACTAATAGAAGAAATGACTGGGGCACCAAGGAAACTGCAGTTGACAGTGTATGCAAAATGACGGATTAGACATGCAGGGTGCAGCATAGGGTACAGTAGAGGAAGAAACACAGAAATACTTCCAAGGTGTTCTCAAGGGGTTAGAAAAGTGTGAGAACATTTTTCCCTTAGTGTAAAGGTTACAGTGACACTCCAGCAACACAAGGCATGCTAACAAGAGAAAACACAAGATTTGTCAATCAACATTTAATGACAGAGGAGCCTTCACAAATAAAGACCCAGTGATCTAGGGAGAACTGTGCATTTTTATGCTTAGGTCCAATGAAGAATAGACATACTCTTCTTGATCTTCCTATGTAGCACTCTTCTCTCCTGGATAAGGGGCAGGAACTCTCTGAGTAAGGGTCTTCGAAGAAATAGAGAATGAGCTCTCTAGGTTTATGGCTTGCTTAGAGAAAGATTTCTAATTTCTAGAATCTGAATTCTACCAGCTCTTACAATGTCCTATTTTAGATTCTATGGAGCAGGGCTTAGAAGTCTCTAGTCTTTGTCCTAAACCTTCAGTCCCTTTTTCCTGGAAAAGCAAAACCTCACGGACCTACTGCTTGATGGAAGAACTGAACAGTCTCCCAATCTGGCACAACCATCTCATGGATATGGATTGCTGTCTCTAACCATAAACACTTCTCCAGAACCACCTTGAAGAACCAGTCTTGAGATAACCATCTTGGAGACCAAGATAGGCCCAAGATTACTTCCTGTAAACTGCGAGCTTTGTTCTCCTTTACTATAAAATCTCGAAGTTTCCATCAGTGCCAGAAAAGCAGAGCTTTTTAAACTTTCTGTCCTCCCAACATGAGTTTGTGTGTTCAAACTAACTATCCCCAAACTAGATTAGGCTTATGAGCTATCAGAGAGAAATTTAAAAGCATATGAATTTTGGAATCAGGTAGTCCTTGATCTACCATTTAGAAACAAGGTGATCTCTGATGAATCAATCTGTATATACCAGCCTCAGCATCTTCTTAGCAAAGGGGGATTAGGAGTCCTATTTTGCTGCAGTGTAGAGAAAGAATATATCAGAAAGACCTTGGAATACAGTGAAAGCTCAGTGCATATCCATACATCTGTGGCTGCCTATCAGGCGATGAAATGATGATGGCTCACCAGAAAAACAGCCCAGAACTCCGTTTCCCTCCCGTCTCTCTTCAAACCCCAAGCCTTGAGCTTTTCATCATCAACCCCAGCTCTCAGGAGAGGATGTGACATCAATCCCCTGCCTTTGTTTCTTAATGAGCTTACATCATCTCCTTTGCTTGCCCAAGGGAACTTCACATTCCAAACCTTTTGTGTAACAATAGAAGGCTGGCTCTGTTTCCGGAAAGAATCCGGTGCCTTTAGAAGGAGACTGAGCCTAACAGGGGTGAAATCCTGCCCAAGTAACTAGTTTTTTCTGTCCCTGCCTTGGACTATGAGTTGAAACCATGGAAAATTGTTTTATCATTTCTAGGATA
Source organism: Ctenomys sociabilis (assembly GCA_004027165.1). Classification (NCBI taxonomy): domain Eukaryota; kingdom Metazoa; phylum Chordata; class Mammalia; order Rodentia; family Ctenomyidae; genus Ctenomys; species Ctenomys sociabilis. The sequence goes on from PVKA01003217.1 coordinate 86,562, forward strand.
CATCCCAACCAGCTCTGAAGACTGGCTCTCTACCTTCCTACCCCTCCAACCACCTGCCGGGCTGGGTGGTTTTCTTTCTGATATCAATTATTTTTTTCCCAGTAATAGTAATTCTCCAAAAGAGATAAATTGGAGGCATATTTGTCTATTATTTATTACTCTTCAGCTAAATGACTGTGGGTTAATTAAATTGAAAAGGGGTGGGATGCACAAGGTCCCTGGTGGTCCAATAAGGTAATAAAACCATGGTGAAACTGAGAACATTATTGCATGCTGCTTTATCCTCATCAGCATTGGCTTCCAAACACAAATTTCGTTAATTATTGAGTGATTCAGGACAGGTTTTCTGGGAATTTAATTATCAAAATGGTCTGTGTGGGCACCACAGTCGCTTTGGGCAAATGACTTAGAGTTGTCCAAGGGCCAGTGGCCTCATGTCCTAATTCAGCACATTCACACAGATAGCAACCACTGCACAAAGCGTTCTGCTGTGGTTTTATCAAAGAAAGTGTCTATCACAGCAGCGACATCTTTTATGGGCATGTTTCTGTGTGTATATACGTTTTTTTTTTCTCTTTCAGCCATTTTCCCATTAATTCATGAATTTTGTGAATCTTTATAAGCATCTTAAATTTCCCCAAACAATAGGACAGACATCCTCAGCATCAAGCAACAGTGAAATCAATAATGACTTTGGAAGAGAGCAAGAATGGTACGTGGTAATAGTAATTATTCACTGCAAGCAACCTAACTCATTTTTAATTTAATTTGGAGTGCCATTATTTCAGGATTCCAAATGCTGAGGTCATTTTAATCATGCAGATCCTGTGTTGTATTGAGTTGTGGCAAAGAATTACTTTTTTGTGTGACCTGAGTTAGCAAGGGCATGCTGGGCAAAGAGCCAAAGGGCTAAATGCTCAATAATAATAATACTCTATATTTAAAGTTAGTGCAATGGCTATTAGCTATTAACTCTCCAGATAGGAGGAGTGCCACCTCTCCAGACCCTGTATCTGTTCGACTTAGCACTTTAATGAGTGAGAAACATCATCAAATAATCTATGATTCTTGCACTTGAGGAAAGAAGGTATAAACCACAGATTGCAGAGAAAACCTGTTAAATATCTAAACAATATATGAAGAGGAAGAGTTTATAGGGCTGGGGAAGGATTTGAGGTGAGGAATTAAGAGAAGGACAGGAAATTCTTTCCTGGACAGCTGTCTTGAGGCATACGATGAGGCAGAGATTTATTTTATTCTTCACCAAAAAAAAAGGACTCAGAAATCTACTTTCTATAAAAGAGCATATTGTTATTTTAGTCAGCATACTAGCTTTGTATTCTCTTTCCTAAAAGGTATCATTTGTTGAATTTATATTACATGCAGGGAAGTTTACAAGTATTTTGCATATATTCACATTCTTTAATTTTTACCACAAACCTGCAATATATATTTTCCTGATTTTATAAATGAGAAAACTAAAGTTTTAAGAGAAAATATATTACTTTCCCATAGCTAGCAAGAGGCAGAGGAGGAATTTCTAATCTTGAATTTGAAGCCTTGTACTTTTTATTCTGTATTACTGAGCTTTTTAAAAAAGCAATCTTGTAGAAATATTTTGTTACTCCTGCTGTTTGTTGTAATAAAGTGCTCAAACATAGCCTTCAAAAATAGGTTTTTCTTGAGTTAAATGGCTTTTGAGTCTTAGAAAAGCACTGAGATCAGATCATTTATTCTCTCTTTTTCAGTGTATTCCAAAATATTTTAGTTTGGTTTTAAAGATACGACTAGATAAACTGGGCCTTAGGAAGTTGGCTTGTGCTCAGTTGGGAAGACAGGATCTCCCAAACTGTTTTAGTAAGGAGCTCTGTACAAATGGGGATAGTGAGCTAGTGGAGGCTGGCAGTGTCTGTGTTGGGCTAGCCTGTGCTAGAAATTTCTATGAATGTACTCTAAATAGGCTTCTCTGCGACCTTGAAAACCACGTGCCTGTCCTGTCATTAAAAGCGGACTTAGTAATTTTGGTTGCTATCTCATTTTTCAAAACAGCCAAGATTAATAAAACACACTAGAAAATACCAACTAGCGGACACATACAAATGAGTTGATTTAAAAAAAAAAATCTACTTCAAAAACATTAATTCCTCTATCTATCTTCTAGGGAATGAACACAAGACAGTCAATAATTCAAATTCCCTAGTAACATGAGAAAGTATTATTGACCCAGAAGATTATAGAGGTGGCCTTTTAATTTATTTGCAAAAACTCACCTCCAGCCACCTGCACTGTGTGGACATCATGTTAAGTTTCATGAGAAAGCAATCTCTTCCCTCTCCTCACACCCTGACAGTGTCACTCAGTTTGCATAGGTGGGGGACTCCATTCCTGGGAAGCCAGGGGATAGGGAGAAGTTCGAGGTGTGCTTGTTAAACACCTCAGAGCCTGTGTGATTGCTGTTTGCATATAGAGATCAAAAGGAGTATTGACAAACAGGATGATAGCCAAGCACATTTTGCAGGTTGGGCAGAATTTCTACAGAACTATTTATTTATTTATCATTTGTGGATAAACTGAATTGTTCAGTGTTCATTATAAAGTGGATCAAGAGGGAAGCTGAGAAGATCAATGTGTTCACTATTGCAGCTATTACTGTCTGTGTCCATGTAAAATTTTACTTCAGGGGAATTACTAACATCTTTAATCTACAAAGACTGTGGCATTACTTCAAATTATTCCTAATAATTCAAATAGAAGAATACTAAATTTAAGCCATGACCTGTTGACCCTTTATTTGAAACTCACCCATAGGCTCACAATGAATCTTTTTATTTTGATTTAAAATATCCATTCTTTAAGCGAACTTTGGAATGATACAGAATATAATGGACAACCGTTCTTGTTTTTGTTCATCCAGAATCCATCCCTGCCTTCTACTGGTCCAAATTCCAATAGGATTGAAATTTTCTTCAGTGGAAGCCTAGCTCTGTGTACAATCTGGTACACAGAGCTAGGCTATAAATCTATAAACGAAGCCTCTCCCTGTCCTCTGGGTAACTGGCAAAAATACCACAAAGCCAACCAGAATCTCCCTCCTATATTTCTTCTATTCTTGTTTTCTTTTTTTTGGCAGAACCGGGAATTGAACTCAGGCCCTTGCGCTTGCCAGGGAAGCGCTTATTCCACTGAGCCATTTCCCCAGCCCCATGTTCTTGTTTTAATGCTAACAATTGAACAGTTTAGAGCTACCACAGAACCACCACAGGCGTGCGCGCATGCGTGCGCGCGCGCATGCACAAACACACACACACACACACACACACACCCTACTTTGGTGTATCTTGAGGGTGGCACCAAACTGCACCCATGCAGCGGCCCACCAGGTTACGGGGCAATGAGTTAGCATGGTGTGGGGATCCCAGAGCACCAACTGCCCCTTGCCTGACTTCTGTCTTCTTACCTTAGTTAACTATGAACTTTCTCCAAGCCTTCTGAATGGGTGCCTGTTAGGACACCTTACAGGGCTCACGCACACTCTTCCCCTAAGTCCAGTCAGATAAAAGCTCCAACCTCTGTCTCCTCCCCTAGTCCTCCAGCTTCTCCCCAGAAGTCCTCTTGTGCCTGAATACAGAATTTCTTTACTTCTCTCCCTCTTCTTTCACACCACAGGAAGGAACCTTACAAAGATCTAGGGAGATGATTAGGTACATCTTGAAACTGAGAATTCTAGTGCAACCTGCCTCTTTTATTATACCCAGCCATTTCTGTGCCTTGGTTCTCCTTCAGTGCTGTGGACATCTCTCCCAACCACGGCTCCTTTTGCCTATGTAAATTCCCACATTGTATAAGGGAAGCTAAGTCCACTCCTGTGAATTGCTGTTTTTCTGAAGACACTAAGATGAGCCAGATTAGAAGAAATGATGTCAAGACTGATGTCTAACTGGGTCTGACAACTTGTTCAAATAACTACAGTTTTGATCTTGTTTTCTTCTTGTACTGTTTTAGAAGCATCCGCGTAATAGATAAAAAAAATTACAATACAATTTCTCAATTAGCCATAAACCCTCAGAGGAGTTAAGGCTTAACCTTTTCTGGCACTTTGGTTTTTTTTTTTTTTTTTTGCCTTCTCTATCTTGGAAGGCAATCTCAGTATTCAAGCCAATTCTGATATTAAAAAAATAAGCAATATATATCATTTGACAAAAAATAAAACCATGTCAGATTTCCAAATGGTATTTCTTATCAGTGTCCCTTTAAAGGGCAACTTTGGAAAATTATGAATGAAATAAATTTTGAATTCTGTATCAGACCATGCCAATTCCTTAGCTTAGAAAATTCCAGTGTCTGTTCCAAATTAGATGTTTCATTAGCTTTAATGTATTTTCTAACCTGATTCAGACTCTGCTGCATTTTGTAATTTGGGTTCATTCATAATTTACTCTTCAGGAAATGATTGTATGAATAACAGCTGGAGAAGATCATCCTTCCAGCTCTGTCCTGAAAACTGAGATAATAACAGCAAGTTAGTGGAGGCTCCTTGATGCTCAGATGATAAGCTACTGGATTCCCACACAGAGGAAGAGGGAAGGGAATTAGTATTTAGTGAACACATACTCTTGTCCAAACTGTGCTAGGAATTTACTATGTCAATTCTTGTCAGAGAAGGAAAGCAATGTTTTAATATGCTAAATATTTTTTATTCAATACATGCTTATTAGGGCTGGTAGATAGCTCGCAATCTAAGCACCTGCCTGGCAAATGCAAAGACCTGGGTTCAATCCCTGGTAGTGTAGGACCCAGAACCCCAAGTGCACAGTGCTGGCCCCAAAACTGTGTGTAGTGGCGCATGCCTATAAACCCAGCTCTTGGGAGACTGAGGCAGGAAGATCAGTATTAGTCTGAGCTGTGCAGTGAGATCCTGTACCAAATAAATAAATACATAAATGAATAAATAAAATATTTTTTAAAAATACATGCTTATGGAATATTTACTAAGGGCTGGAAGGTGTGTTAGGTCCTGAGATACAGAGAAGCCCAAATGCTGGTAATGTGGCTCAGTGGTGAAGCACTTGCCTGAAATACTACTCAGAGTCCTGGGCTCAATCCCAGTAGTGTAATGGCACAAAGCTGTTCCAATAAATGATATAGCTATGACTTAAACCCAGGCACATTTGTCCCCAAGGCCTGAACTATAACCGGAATGTTTCTCTAAGCATGTCCCCTAGGTCAGGCTCACTTTTCCTCTCAGGAAAATGACACTGAGAACCAAAACAGAGCCTGTTTCTCCAATGTCTTATTATCAAGACTATGGTTCTTTACAAAAGATATAAAAATTATTTCTGAATTTAAATCTATTTTAAAACAAAGCAAAAGCAAATAATTAGAGTTACATGTGGTTGATGAACTAAGAAACATATAGCATAAAATAAACATAATTTAAGAAATCAAAAATTTTTGAACATACATTAATACATAAACTTCGAAAACGTGAATTTGCATATAGCATATCATTCCAGTTAGAAGGATACACTACTTGGTATGAGAATGAAGGTGAAAGGGCCGGCCAAATAGCTCAGCCGATTAAAGTGCCTACAAGCAGACACAAGGGTCAGGGGTTCAATCCCCAGGCCTGCTGTGCCAGCCCCACCCCTGGGGCATGCTGAGACAGCAATTGAGACTGGGAGTGGTGGCACGCTCCAAAAATCTCAGCACCTGGGAGGCCTGTTTACAGGTGGATCACTGCAAGTCTGATCTAGTACTGAGACCCCGAACACCCTGTAGCCCCTTCCCTAAAATACAGGGGGAAAATGTGGTAGGTAGTTAAATAGTGGAAGAAAAGGAGAAAGGAATGTGTCTGTGTGTGTGTGTGAGAGAGAGAGAGACAGACAGACAGACAGAGACAGAGAGAGAAATAGAGAGGAGGCAATACATGGAATAATAATGTAATAATAATGCTATAATAATCATTAGAATTTTAGTGGCTTATAACAATAAATACATATTTCTCACATATGTGGAGGGCAGCTGAGAGTTGGCTTATCTAGGTTAGTAACTTAGATAAAAACCTACAAATGGAGTTAGTAAAACCTACACATTGAGTCCCTATGTCTCTTTTCTTAGGTTAAAGGAAAGGCTATCCAAGGTATGTTGTTATGGTGAAGGGTAGGAGCTCAGAGGGTGGGCCCAACTATGCTAATGTGAAAACACTGATCTTTTTATTAGTCAGCGCAAGTCATATGGCCAGCTGTAAAGTCAGGCGGTGAGGAGAATGCCCTATTCATTGTAAGGCCGTGGCACAGTTACGGACATACAACATCACTAAGAAAAATCAAACATTTGTAACCACAATTCCATCTACACTAGTGGTAGTAGACAGGTGGACCATTCCGTTACATACATAGTCACGTGTGTAACTAGATATCTATACACATTCATTAAAAAAATAAGGGGTAAATAAATGTGCATGGACAAATAATGGTAATAAATCATAAACTGAGGCGTATGATTAACCAACCCTGCATACTTAAGTTCTAAAGAAACAAAAATAAAACACCAAACACCCTTATGAGCAGAAGGGAGCAGTAAGCGAGCAGGCAGCTCAGAGTGAGCCTCAGAGGCAGCATTGCAAACAGTTTTAATTAATTATCTCCATATTCATGACAGGTATGAACCACCCTCTTTATGGGAACTGCATATGCTAAGTTACTAGGTTTTTAAATTTTTAACAGAGTTCAGTGGAGCCCACACTTCTAAATGGAGTGTTTCTCTTCTAAACAATACCACAATATGGTCAGGAATCTCTAAAGTTTTAAGCTCCACTGTAAAGTGGGACGAGGTCCATTTGGGCTCTTCTCTATCATGGGCTATCAAATATACAAAACCAGGTGTGTAATTGGTGTGTGAAAAGCAAAATAATACAAGGAATTTGCATGAGGACTTTTAGTAGATATATATTAACAGAAAAAAACAAGCATTTACTGAATGTAAATGGAAGATTTTCATCTGTCCACAGACAATCAGCAGAATGCTGGGAAGGGGTCTCTGCAAAGCAATGTGGAATTGACATCTAAAACATATAAAGAACTTTGCAAACAAGCAAGAAAAAGACAGGAAATCCAAATGAAGAAATGGGCAAAGAGTTTGAACAGGCAACTGACAGATGGGGAAATTTGAAACAGCTACCATCTATTTGAAAGATATATTTACTCATTAGTAATCAGAGAAATGCAAATTCCTTTTTACGTAACGAGGTGCTGTTTTGTAAAATGCACCCACCAGATTGGCAAAAGTTAGAAAGTGCTGGCAAGAATGTGGAGAAGTTTCATCCTTACTGGTAGTGAATTATAAAGTGGTGCAAACATTCTGCATAGCAATCTGGGAAGTATTTAGTGAAATGAAATACGAGTACACCATCACAACTCAGCAATTCCTCTTTAGGAAATGTGCTCCAAAAAGTGTCTTGCTCAGATGCACTAGGAAGCATATGGTCATAGAGAATTATTACAGCATTACTTATGGTACCATAAAATGGTAAGCAATCTAAGCAGCCACTAGGGAATCTAGGTAACTCTTAGATGTCCACCGGGAAATGATCAAGTGAAATATATGAAGAGAATCAGGATACTACATGCTTGAACTGGAATGGTCTGTAAGATTCCAAAGCAATGAACTTGATTTACACAATGAAAAATGTACAGATCTCAAGACATAATGTTAGTCAAAAAATGAGAGATTGATAGCTCATTTCCATCCATATTACTCTAAGAAACATGCATATGTGGTATAACAATCTTCTAAATAAACACAAGACGGATAAATAAATGAAGATGAATTAGTAGGTTGTAGGTCTGGCCAGTTAGCTCAGCAGACTAAAGCGACTGCTTAGGCAGATGCAGCAGCTGGGGGTTTGATCTCTGGGCCTGCCATGCTGGTCCCACCCCTGGGTTGAGCTGAGATGGTGATTGAGACGGCGAGGGGTGGGGGTTACCTGTAATCCCAGCACTTGGGAGGCTGAAAACAGGAGAATCACAATGAGTCTGATCTACGTAATAAGACCCTGTAGACTCTGTACGAAATTCACTAAAAGAAGAAATTTCCGTAAAACAGAAGTGGAAAGGTACTGATGGTAGTGCTAGAAGGTGGCTAAGGAAGTAGACCAAAAACCAAAAATATGGATATTAGTATTCCATGAACAGTCTCAACTTTGTACAGCTAACTTAATAAATAAACAGCAGCTGGCCTCCCTAACAATTTCTCTACTACTTTGAAAAGTACTATCATCAAAAACTATGTTTTCAAGTTCTTAAAGAAGGCCAATAGTAGGAAGCACACAAGAACTCAAGAAAACAATGGCATTTATAGATTTTTCTTGGCTGATCATCCATTTATATGCAGCAGTGGGACAATGCTGATCTGGGGGAATATGCTATCGATTTTAACAAGTGTGGCTCAGATGAGTGACTGAACAATGGCATTTGTGTAAGTGAAGTTGTTTTCTCTTTCTTTTCATGCAGTGACCATCGCTGGAAGACTAAACACTCCATCAAATTATGCTACATCTCTGACCACGTAGCTGACTGCCGGGAACCGAGCAGGCTGAGAGCATCCCTACCCATGTCAAACAGCTTTAAACCTCCCTCAGCCTTCTTGTGGAACAAATAATGATACTAAGAATGGTATGGACCACAAGCAAGCAAAAAGCTGAGACTGAGCGTCACTGGTGGCGCTCAAATAATTTTAATGAGCCTTAGTCCTAACTCAGTGTGAGGAGCATTTTTGTAAAGGAATTGCTTTTCTGGCTTTATTTGCAACCTATAAATGTGCTACGTATTAATAGGAATAAATGGAACACATTCTGCACAATACAGAGCTCTGGTCCCAGTTCTTTGTTCTGGAGTTTTAATGGAGAGATGATGCCCTTTTACATCTGGCTCTGCTTCTTCAGGGCTTCTTAGTGTACTAGTGCCAGCATTTTGTCCTTAGACATATATTTAGCATATTGGAAGTAAAACCAAAAACAAAGATTTTACATAGGCGCTAATCTGATAATTATACAGATATCCAAAAGTGAGACAGTACGGGCTAGTGGAGACAATATCATTAAATAACTTGGAGGATGCAGGAAAACTAGAAGAGCCTGCCTGTGAGACTGGATGTTGCATATGCTTTATCAGAGAATCTGAAGAAAAATTTGATACAGCAGTACTTTCACTCTCAGAAGATTGATGGGAGTTAATAATCCCACACTTCCCTCTTGACCTAGTGTTCAGTTTCAGGGAAAGATTCGCATATGATTCTAACCGAAAATAGAACAACAAGGAGTTAACTTTGGCAACAGGCCTGGTCAATTTTTCTAATTCCTGAGGCTTGGGAATGAAGATCAGCCATGGGAAATTCGGATCCCTAAGAGCAATATTCCACAAATACCAATTATTGTCAGCTCATTTTTTCTGAAGTCAATGTAGCAGTTCTACTTGCCAGTCTTCCAGGGTATTTTTGGAGCCACCCAAATGATGCCTCCGAGGAGCAGGACACCATTACCGGCAGGTCCCAGATGGTGAGGTTGAGGGGTTAAGTGAGTAGCCCCGGGCCATCCACTTCATTTTACAGCATCAGTTGCTTAGATGAGGTTATCACTGTTAAGATTCTGCCATAGTATAACAAATAAACCTTTCCACGGTGAGACACATCCATGGCAACTGCTGGTTGTGCACTGTGAAGAGCTCTTCTATGCAGTGCAGACTTCTTGGGATGAAACATCTGCCTTTAGAGGGACCCAGCTCCTGTTCTTCTATGACACCTGTTCATAACATGTGTTATACATTTTGAATATTTAGCAACAAGCACAACAAAGCACCACCATGGAATAGGCACCAGGACTTCAGATCCCTAGCAAGACTGAGATGTCACAGCATGCTTGTTCCTTTGCTGTTTAGTTTTGTTTTGTTTTTGAGACAAGGTCTCACTAGGTAGCCCAAGCTGGCCTCAGATTCACAGAGATTCTCCTGCCTCTGACTCTCAAATGTTAGGATTACAGGAGTGTGCCAGCATGCCCCACAATGCACTTGTTATTAGAAGAGGCTACATTATTAAAGGAGTCCAGCACACTGCTTACCTCTCCTGAGAAGGCAGCGCAGTGTGAACAGGGAGAATAGAAACCTTGGAGTTGGATTTGGTTTACCTCTTGTACTGCCCCACTGACTAGCTGAATAACCTCCAGCTTTCTTTTCTTGTCTATATGACAGAGGAGGAGGTGTGAACTGGCGGGGTTTGTGTGTGTTATGGGTTGAATTGTGTCCTCTATCCTATTCGAAATGTTACAATCATCAGTGTCTCAGAAGGTGACCTTATTTAAAAATAGGATCTTTGCAGATGCAGTTATATTAGGATGAAGTGATTATGGAGGGCTCTAATTCATTCTGACTAGTGTCCTAATAAAAAAAGGGAAATTGGACTGGTGGTGTGGCTCAGTGGTAGATCAATCACTTGCCTAGGATGTGCAAAGCCTTGGGCTTTGATCTTCAGTATCTCAAAATGAGCTAGTAAAAGAAATACACATTAAGATGTAGAGTCGGCTGTGAATGCAGAAAGAAGATAATGGGAAAATACACAGGGAAAAATAAGGCCATGTGGAGATGGAGGGCAACAGTAATGAATGCATAAGCTCTGGGCTGTTACAGGTTATGGGGCAGTCACCATGCATGGGGAAGGGGCATGGAAGGGTGTTTCCCAGGAGTTTCAGAGAGAGCATGGCACTGCCATTTTCTGGATTTCAGACTTCTATTTTCCAGGACAGTGACACAGTAAGATTCTATTGTTCTAAGCCATTAAGTTTGTATCACTTGTTGCTGCAGCGTTTGACGACTAAAGCATTGTAAACACTAATAGCAATTACCTATAGAAGAATATAGCCATCCCTTAATTGACCTGAGTCTGCACCTTCGAAGAGAAGGTTTCACACACTGGTGGGCAGACGAGACAGGTCTTACTACTCCCTCTTGAGCCTGCTGTGATTTGACCGAGTAGCAGATGGGTCTTTGATGTTGCTTGAGCAGATTTAAACTCTGAGATCAGTGTCAGAAATTGGGGTCTCCTGTGGGATTTGACTCAGTGTAAAGCCAATATTTTGAGATCTAAACTAGGTCAGAGGAAATGATTGATTGGAACATAAACTGCCATTTATGGGGAAGAATGAAGATGCTTTTCTATAGAGGGACACTAGGACATAGTGGCAGATCTGGTCCAACTCCTACCCTTGGGTCCTGCTTTCCTCACAGGTGGAGGCATCCTTCTAGCTCAGCCACAGCTAAGTGTTTGGAATCCTACATGGAGATCTGTTCTGAGAGGCTGTCTGATGGCGTAGTGGAGGAAACCTATGGAACCAGATAGGCAAATTACTCTCTCTGCCTTACTTTCTTCCTCTGAAAAATGGACATAATCATAATCATGCCCTGCACAAGGGTTCTTGTACAGATTTGGGGAGTTAACCTAGTTAGAGCTAGAATCCCTATCTAACACTAGGGATCAGTGTCAGATGCATCAGCAGCGGGTCATTTCTTCTGCTACGATTGCAGGCATAGTTCTGACTTGCACTCCTACACTGACAGTCCGCTTCCAAACCTAAGGCTGAAATCCTTTATCTTGACAACTTGCCCTGATTTAGTTCCTCTGGAGCTAGAACCCCAACCTACACTTTCCCACACCATCAGAGAAGGGAGGCCAGAGTCTGTGGCCCTACCATCTGTCACATGACCCAGCATGTCCACACTCGGTGCCATAGTCTCATAGTGACATCTTAACCTTCCAATGACGGCTAGAGGTGGGGCTGTCACCCGCTGCAGCCAGCATGATCTTGCATCACATCTCAGCAACCAAACTATCCCTGATAATCTTCCCAGCCACATGAGCAGAGTGTGATGCCTAGATTTGGGAGAGGAGCCATGTCTCACTCTGGAGTAGGTGGCTCCATACCCACCAAAGGGGAGCCTGCTCATGTGCACAGAATTGTCAGAACATTAAAGAAATGGGGACTCAACAGGTGCCTGACAAAATCTAATGAATGGTGACACACCTGTCACTCAAGAGTGTGTAATACGACTAAACAGACTAGAACATTCTTAACAGAACATTCTGTTAAGAGCAAGTTCCTCTTATTAGGCTTTAGTCATTCTTTCTAAAATGGGTGGGATTCAGAAGGAAAAAATTCAACAATACAAAAGTTTAAAAAGTTCAGCTGCTCTCTGCCCTTTACTTCCCATGATGGTTCCACCATCATGGTATTCATCAAATTCTGAAAATTACTGAGTTAAAGGAGCAGCACATATTCTGGGTCTCAAAGGAGCAAGGCCATTTTATTCATGCCTGTATGATATTCTAAATTCTGCTAAGTGCATTACAAAATAGCATACTTTAATCCTCATACTGCATCTGTAAATTAGACATTAATCTTATCTTTGCCATTCTTACAGATGAAAAAACTGAGGAACAAAATAGGTTCATAACTTGAACAAGACTTAAAACCTACTGAGAGCTGAGCTTAGATCTAAGAACAGACTCCACACACCAAAGAAATTAAATTTGTCTATACTCTTTCTTCCCTGTCTCATTGGTTTGGTTGTACAGGACAACAGTGTCCAACTATGCACGCTCCAACACAGCATATTCATTGACCTTTGTTTTTGAAAGCCACAGCCAGCAAACACTGGCCTCATTGTCCCAAGCATAATACAAAGTCACCGTGGCTCTGCACACAAAAGCAAATTCCTTTTCAATTTGGTAAACTAACCTTGAGAAAGGCTCGAACCAGGAGAGCACTAGAGCTGTGCTCGCAGACAGCAATTGGTCTGTCTGTGAACAGAAGTGGGATGTGATCGGGGCTGAGCCTTTACCTCTGAAGGAGACAGGTCCTGAAAGGTGAGCTTTCATATTATACATGCCTTCTTCGATGGAAATGAGTATAGTCCAGGCAACTTGATGAAAATTGTTAGGAATGTAGACAGGAAATTAGTGGCAAAAGCTTCCCCCCAAATCAAAGAAAATAGCTTTAGGAAGCTGAGCCTCAACCCCTGTTCCTGTTTCCTCCTCGTAAATCTACCCCTAAGTAATCTTCTGGGAATCAGAGTGGTTGCTTTCTCCCTGGCAATGACGGGAATTCCAACTAAGGCCAATTAGAACACACCCCGAATTGCCCGTAAAATGTTTCATTGACTTGACTTTATTGGTTTCATAAAACAAGTGAAAGAAATCAGAGGGAGTTCAAGAAGCAAGTCTCTTCATGGAGTCTATGAGGGAACCCTATGGGCTCCCCCACAGCCTTCCTGCAGGGTTCTGCGTTTATACTGCTGCAGTTTGCACAGGGACCTGTGGTCGCAGCAATGTCCACCCATGGCATAGACCTGAGAGTTGGCCTTTACTTTCCTGAGTAGTTAGTAGATCTGTGTCCCTGGAGGGCTCACTTATGTTCTCTGTATATTGGTGTCCTCATTTGTCAGTGTCCGGTAATACCCTCTTATACCTATCTCAGGTATAGATATAAATTAGGATCTTAGAGGTTGGACAAAAACTCAGATATGCAAGACATTGCCTTCAATCTTTTCTTTTCCCACATTATACTTCTAGGTTGGTATTTAACCCTAAGCATACATTATCTTTGCTCTTATCGACCACCTATTACAAGTGTGTGTGTGTGTGTGTGTGTGTGTGTGTGTTTATCCCCAGCACACCTGTCTCCTTTTTATTCTTTATTTCTTCTCAAGGTCTCTGCACAAGGAGGGAATAGCATAGGTTGACCTTGTCCATTTTCCTCCTCTCCCCTAGGATGGGGGACAATGGACCATTTATTGTCATTCTGTCTCCCTGAGGCCCCACTCCCATCCTCATTGTACAGTCAATGAAATGAAAGCTGAGGAAGAGCACTTGACCTCTGCCAGTGTATACCCACGCAGCTTCCTCTAGCCCTGCTTTGGGCTTTTCTGAAACCTGCCTGTGAAGGAGCAGGAGCCCTCCTTTGGCTCAGCCCACCATGCTAGGTGCACAGGATATGGTGCAAAGCTAAGAGGATTCATCCTCCACCAACCTCCAAATGAGCCTTTATCCGATATCACATTCATTATCAAGAACAATTACTGACAGTAATTAACCACCTGGAATAACAAGGATGTTTTGTTTTGCTCAGCAGTACTGGAAATGTACGTGAGCAAAACTTACCACCTTGCACAGCCAAATACATCCGAAAGTCCCCCTTTAGGATTATGGGAAATGAAACTTTTACCACTTCTCATAACCTATAGGGCCAATTCCTGTTTATTAGATTGGGTTTTCCTTTTGGGCACAGTACAAAAGGGTGGAGAGAAAACCTGTATTTAAGAAAATTGTCACTTTGTCCATTGTTTTTGATAGCTTTATTACTTGATTAAGAATATTTTACTACTTCCTTTCTCTCTTGTAGGCATTTGTTGAACTAAAAGACTTCATGTGGCCTTCACATTGTCACTAGTGAAGCAAAAGCACCAATAAAACATAAAGCTAAAGAGGGGAGTGGGTGAGAAGTTAAGACTATTTAAACCATGGAGGGTTTGGAGAGCTGACTTACCAAAATAGCAGTATCAAAAAAAAATCTGAAAAACAAAATTACCAAACAGTTTCTACTGCTCCATTTATTTCAACTAGTGTGGTATTAATAGAAAGCCTAACAGCAGGGAGTAGGAAAATAAATGTATTCTCACTCACAAGGGAATGACTAAATGACTCACAAATGCAAAAATAAATAAATGGCTCCTTATGAAAATCTGAAACGATATTACCCCAACTGAAGCAAGTGAGCTGCTTAACTGCAACCTAACCTGTTAAATCAAATCAGTTTTATCTGGGGCCACAGGTAGAAGGATTGATCAATTTGCATTATCATGGGATTTTCTTCATCTTCATAGCACTATTTTTCTTCCTTCAAGATTTCAGTTCATCTCCTTGAGACTTCCTTCGTGTGACGGTGTGTCCCTTCCCCTTTCTCTAGAGGAAACAAACAAAAAGGAGAGCAATGAAAAAAAAAGAAAAGTTTAAGGAGGACATTTCTTTTTAATTCAATGTAGTAAAGAGGACCTAGTGTGAGAAAAATAAAACAGATAGGTAGATAATGTGTACTTGTTTCCAGTGTTAACAGGTGCTGCCTCCCGACACTACAAAAAGATCAACTTTTTGTTTTCTCATAATTTGTGAGCAGGTAGGCCCTGAGGACCAAAATGAGGTTAGGCCAATTAACTCACCAACTCTGGCAATCATGGTGATAATGACATCCTTAGCAACCATCCCGTCACTATGGTACCAGCCACTTGCTATAAAAACTCTTCTCATCTATAGCAGTTGTAGGTTGGGTGGCTAAAGCTGGAAATTCACAGGCCGAGGATTTATATTCATCCTTTCTGTCTCGTTCAGTAGCACCATATCTATCCCCTCTCAACAGAGTAACTGAGAAAACTACATTTTCACTGACCCTACATGCAAAGGTTTTGAGCTGTCCATTAAACATCATTGACTCTTTGGAATCATTGCTTATTAAGGCAGCTGGTGAACTTCAGTTTTCAAAGGTACCCAGCTTGATTGCATTCTATGTATATACCTCTTGCTTAAAACACTCCTGGGCTACCTTTATGATAGATGTTAACGAGTTAATTCACAAGAAGGGAATTGCTACCCCAAAGGCAGCTGAACAAAAAGCATCATCAGCAACATCTAAAGGCAAAGTATTTGAAATAATTTTAGTTTCCAGGAGGCACACTGAATATATATAACAAACAAGAGAGCAATCAACAATGTAGTACATAGTTGAAAACTATCTTTGGTTGGCGAATTTACTTCAACAAACTTCTCCAGCTTTTAAGCATTTCCATCTGAACCAACATTTATTGTACGAAAATGCTCTTACCTGCTTGTTCTTCATCATACTGGTTGCTTTGGGAAATCTGATACTTGAGTGTGTTCCTTACCATGAAGGCATTCTATAACTTACTTGGGGGAGGGGTGTGTAGAACAACAGCAAAAAAATGCTTAAGAGAAATATTTATCCTTATGGTATTAAGATCTTTCTAGTTGTAAATATCCCAAAAGATCTCTGATGAATAAATCATAAAATAAAGGGAAGAAGGAATAAAGAACATAAGGAAGAAAGCAAGGAGCAACCTGAGAAGGAACCAGAGACTATGAAAAACCAAATACACTACAAAAGTAGAAAGAATGTAGTTGATTCAACCCTTTGTCTGAGATTTTATTTTCCATGGTTTCATGGTTTTCTATGGTTTCAGATACCAGCTACTAGCAATAGTCTGAAGATGTTAATATTTGCCTACTCTGCATTTCCAGCCCTGAGCTCTTAGTTGAGATCATGTGAACTTGCATTTCTTCATTCTAGTTCCATTCTCATAGCTAATAATCCCATGAGCTATGACTTAGTATAGATCACTTAGGCATATAAACTAATTTGACACACATTATGTTGATTCGTACTGGTGTTCCTTTTCGTGGCTATTGCCACAGCCTGGTGAAATCTCACAGTGTCTTGCCTGGTCCCACCCAAACCATTCCCCTGTCCAGCATAGCTTCACTGTATCCACTACCTGCCTGTCAGTCACTCAGCAACCTTATTCGCTCTCAAATTCACTGTCATGCACACCACACAGGTATTCAAGTAACCTTTATTTTGTTTAATGATTGGCCTTAACACACCATAGTTGCAGTGCTAGCGGTTTCATTGTAGTATATTATTGTAATACTTCTAGTTTATTATCAACTAGTATTATTAATCTCTTATTGTGCCCACTTTAGGAGTTAAACTTTGTCATAGGTATGGTTGTCTTGTAGGAAAATAGCGTATAGGAAAAATAGCATATGCTGTATGCTAGGAAAAGCAGCACTTAGCATATAGGAAAAATAGCACATATAGGAAACAGCATAGATGTCAGCATTATCCACAGTTTTAGGCATCAGCTAGGGGTTTTAGAATATTTCTTTCAGATGAGGCAGGACTTGGGCTTTGCATTTGGTAGTTCCCAAGATGTTCTTGACACACATATTCACATGACTTGTTCATTTTTATTAAACATGTAAGTACCTCACTTGGTACTTCCCTGTTGTAGGAGCACCTTTCTCTTTCAACCAACAACTCCTGGTTCATCCAAAATACTAGCACAAACAGGTTGCCCATAAATGTTAAAGGAAAGAATGAGTGTGAGGGGACACAGGAGTTAGTTACAGGGATGTAAACTGCATGTTGGAAGATTGTGCCTGGTGGAGCTATGGAAGCAGAACTGAGAGCTGCGCTCTGAGACAGACCCCCTAAGTGACAATGACAGTGTTGGCAGACATATGACCAGAAATGACTCCAGGGGCAGCACTATTTGTGATGTCAGCACTTACCATATATTTTTCATTGGAGGATATCAATTCTCTGTTTTCCTAATTGATTCCAGTAACACAGATGCCCTGAGTGCTGTATACAGCTTACTGACTGCTGGGCAAACATTATTGAAGTGTCAATATTTGCTCTGTTTCCTAGAGCGTCACTGTTGAAAAGACTGCAATTCATTTGGGGACGTGTCTCTTAGAGTTAACGCACAGAGTGACAATATAAACTAAATCTTTGTTTTATTATCTTTGTCCTTGCTGGGGTCACAGGGATGGCTCTCCTCTGTGTCCTTGGGCAACTCCAGCAATGTTCCCATTGGATGTTATGCTTGGCAACTGCTACAAGGTGCTATTTCCATCTCTTCCAATGAACCTGGATGAGGAGAATCTAGAGTGGCTTGGGCCACAGAAGGTTGGGGCTCTTCGTCTTCTGGGGGAGTCCATTAGCTATGCAGCTGACTTTCCTGTCTGATCAGTTAGCCTCCAAACTCTTGAGTTAACTTCAACCAACCTTTCACCAAAAAGGGGCTGCATCATTGCAGAGCTAAACATATAGCTTTGGTGGCAAGCAAGTGGGAGGTCTCTTTCTCAATGTGTTCATTTTGCCTTAGAGAAAGGGACTACTCCCTTGCAGACTTAGTGACCTCAAGGTCCCCACTACTCAGAGGAAAGTAATTTTTTCCTATACTTAATTCCGGGTGCAAACAGAGCAACATTCCAGTGTCTGTCTTCTGGGAAAATTCTCACCAGTTGCTTCTCATGGAGTATGTGCTTTGCTATGTCCTTAACCCAGTGCACACTGTCCTAGCCCTGAGCAGTCCCATTACAGTCCTATTTTTCTGACTGCTGGCTTCCTATTCCACAGGTGGACTCTCAAAACCAGACTGGACCAAATCACCTCCATAGACATGGGGCTTAGAAAATATTTTGTGTGCAGGTGGTTTGGTTCTTCGAGTGTTGGAGTTCTAACTTTAGGATATCAATAACTATTTCTTTCCTTCTGGCTATATTGGCAGCTGAGGTGTTTCTGAAAAATGAACACAACCTGTGATGATCCTGAGATATGAGCCAATGTGACATGCCAGACAGTAAGGCTTCTGATTACTCATCACTGGGCCACCTACACTTTGAGCTTACTTCTAATTGTGTTTCAGATAATGTTATTCCCAGTTAAGAAGATGATTATTGTAATTTCTGGTAATGAAATGGCTAGGGAGCCCATTCTGTGCTAGGAAGAGAGACAGGGCCCAGGACTTTGTAAGGAACAAGTGTTATGGCCTAGGACAGGAGATGAAGGTACTGGTTGAGAATTTACAGCATCTTTCAGTTTGAGTTTCTATTTACTGACTAATAGTTTATCTCTCTCATACTTAAGACTGATATATTTTCAAAGGGCCATTCCTCAGCTGAAAACAGCTCTGCAGCATGCAAAGGCACTTGTAATTTTTCTCTATCCTTTGGGCCCTCTAATGTGGCAAAGAATCCCTGCTGGCCTTCCACAATGGCAAAGTCATTTTCTTCTACCATGGTCAATAATGGCTTGGTCAATAACTTATACAACCAGCATGCATCCACAATAATGGAGCTTTTCTGGTGAGACATTCAAGTGGCTGTGAATAAGAGCTCTCTTCATGAAGAATAAAGAAAAGGCGGAGGTGAAAGAATTGCCCCAAAAGTATAGGAGTAGCTTTCCCAAGATTTCTGTATTTTTAAATAGTTTATACTTATATACCTTCATGAAAAAGCAATCATCTAGTTTCAAATTCATGTATCCTTAAGCATTCCAGCAAAATACAGAGCCCCAAAACAGAGTGACTTTTTCTTTTTTTCTGCTATATCAAGAAGTTTCTCATTCAGCCCCACAGCTGGGAGGGGAGAGGTCCACTGTTCTTCAGATGGAAATCTATCTCTGCTGAGTCTAAAAAATTCTGCACAACTTTCCAAGACTTCCTTTCCTCCAGGCTGCTGACTACCTCGAGCAGTAGGAAGTATCCAAGCAATGAAGGGATAGGGTGATTTTCCTTCGTCTTTTAGAGACGCATGCCCGCAGAGGCTATGTCTCTGCTGCCGTTTGAGGGTCCTCACCCAGCCCTCACCTTCCCCTGTATTTCTTCAGACCTAAGGGTGACAACAGCTTCCTGCTGTTGCTCCCCTCTGACTTCTTTTGCCACTTCTGGTAAGGATTTCCATCTCTTCCATCATACACACAGTCATTAACCATGCTGCTTAAAACTCTCAGAAGAATTTGTTTTCCTGGCTTGACCTTATCACAGTCCATCCTGTTCATTTCTGGGAATCTCTATCAGTAATAACTAATGCAAATTGAATCTTTGTTCAGATTTCAAACCATCTCATCAATAATTAAAATTAATAATAAGAGCAAAACACTAATAATAGCACCCGTCACTCACTACTCAACTACAGCTTGCTGTGTCCTGAAGTGCACTCAACATTCGCTCACCTGGTTCCTTCAAAATTTTCTGAGCTAAGTGTTGCTATTATCATCCCATTACATGGATGAGGAGACAGAGCCTGGGAGAGCTGGAAGAACTTGACCTTTGAACACAGATAAACAAGGATCAGTGCATTGCTTTGAAAGTATGTGTATTTCAAGCTCCTACCTGTTAACCCTAAGGTCATTGGCTCTGAAAGTTTGATGACATTAGGAAGGCCCAGCAACTGCAGAGAGGAATCACTAAGGATTCCAATTAGTGAGATTTTAAATAACACTGCCTGTTTCCTCCCCTGAACTGCTGAGGTTATTCTGTCATTTAGAGACATTAAGGTGGATATTTTCTAGTCTCAAAGAGACAGGGAAAGAATAAATGCTCAAAGCTCACAGTGACTACTAACCTTGCAAGTGGTAGTGTGGGATGAGACAGCACCTTGCGCTCTGTGCAGGCAGCCATGTGTCTGAAGATGCCTGCTGCTCTCTGGGCTCCTGGATTTCCATTGGAGCAAGAAGCCACAACCTCTGGAGCAGGTGCCATGAGCCTTCCTTACCTAAGGGTTGAGAGATAAGCTGCACAGAAACTCATAAGAACAGGGGAAAACACAGCCTTAAGAGGAGAAAAGGTCTCTTCAAACAAAGGGAGATTGTCTAGATACAAGCTATATCCATTCTGCTGCCGCCTTCTCTGTTTTTCTCTGAACTTTTTCAGACAGATTTGCCTATGCATTCCTTTCCTGGCCTTTCTCTGTCCATGTCTAAATATGGGGAGGGGCATCTGGAATAAAAGCCCAATGAGCCAAGCATTCTACCTTTGGGACTGAGTGATAAAAATAACAGCTCAGTTTCCGCTCTCTGAATCATTTCAATAGTATGGGAAACACATAGTCAAGCGTCACAGGAGGAGACCTGGGAAGAGAGGGGTTAAGACTCTCACCCTGTATTAGAACGTGATTAATGGCATGGATCAAGTTCATGTTCCTCTCAAACTCTGGTTTTGAGCAAAAGAAATGACAATCTGCCAAGTATGAAGTCCACAGTTCTCATGTAGTATATTAACACACTGCCTTGCCCTCCGGGAAATAGGCCTGAGTGAAAAGCTGCAAGTTCCCAGCTCACTTTGAAGCGTACAAAACATCTTTGGTTTCTCAGCCCAAGGGTGTGTCCAGAAGAAAGAAGAGCCGTCAGCTTTCTATTATTCAGAGGCAGTTCACTCAATTTGTGGTTGATAAAACTTCTTTGATTTTTTCTGTTTCCTTCCATTTGCTGCTTGCCTTCAATCTCAAAACAAAAAGATGCAGGCAATGGAATTCAGAATAATGCCAGATTGGCTGATTACTGTTTCCTTCTGAGCAGCACGGATGTTGCTTTTTTAGCTGCCATTATTTTATTTTATTTTACTTTATTTTATTTATGTACAAAAAGTTGTTGTTGTATCTCCAATGAAATCAGGTGATTTGGTGACCCTTGCAATTAAATTCCAGCTTAGATGTGTGTCTAACAGATACCACATTTTCAATGCGTCTATGTGGAAGAGGAAGAATGATATTCTTGTTTACCTTCTTGCACCAACTGGTGAATGGTCCCTGTGTGCCGGAGCAGGGCAGCCGTGTGCACACAGCATCTCTGTACACCCAGAGCCAGCAAACACTGCCGTGATTTAGTGCTGCAGTCCTAAGAGCTATCGAGAGTGCAGTTTTTCTAAAAATGGCATATGCGCATAAATACAGCGATGGTGTGAAATCAAAAAAACAGAACACCCTAAGACAAGTCCTATAAAAGATAAGTGCATGTTATTTTAATTATTATCAAAAAGAAAAAATAACAAATAGCAGATGGCAAAAGCAGAAGGCACATACACATAGCCTCCAAGACAAAGGAGCAGGGACTAAATGGTGCCTTCACATTGAGAGGCTCACTTCAGCATCAATTATCACGGGATATTCTGCCCTGACAGGGGGAGACAGGGTTGATATTAAAGGGCTTCTTCCTTTTAACTTCCTAGAGTTTGTGAGTAATGGGCTTCCCAGGTGACAATTACTCTGTTTCCTCCAAACACAATTCTCTTCCCTCCTTTGACCCTCGAAGCATAAGCACTTAAGAAATAAAAAGCCCATGGGGACCTCTAGAGCGCTTCTTTCCCTGCATCACAAGTCTGGCCTTGATGGACCGGCATCCGGAGTTTGGCAATTAGAAAGAGAGGCTGTGTACCAGAAGAAAAAAATCTCCTCTCCATAATTCGGCAGCACTCCAACCTCACCTGGATTGGAAGCATATTCCCTGCCACCTGACCATGTGAGCCTGTTGGTATAAGAAGCAGACAAAAGGCCATATGCTCCCTTATGCCACTCGGCCACTTCGGGACCTGCAGGACTACCTGACTTTCAGCATCTGAATGCCCTGAGAAAGAAATTACTGACCCCAGGGTTTAAGTGAGGTGCTATGTGCAAGGTGACAGTGTTTCCTATGACCCCTTCCTTGAGAGTGCTAGGAATTTCAACAAGGTGCATTTGTCCCATTGAGGTAAAGCAATGGGCCATATTTATTCTTTGGAACAAGCTGAGGAGGTATGATTTCAGAAAGACTGGCTAAACATTTCTCCTTTCCCATAGACCTCTTTTTCCTCTATATAGGGAAATCTGTCATGTTTGGTGACAAGCCCCCCGTGTGAACTAGTAGGTTCAAATTAGGTTCTAAAAGCATATTTACATGAAATATCATATAGGTCATTTTTAATAGATGCTAGAAATTAGGGAAAGGTTGGGGTGAATGTAAAGGTTACAGAAAATACAAAAATGTGTTCATGCCAAAAATTATATAAATGTGATGTTCTACAAGCATTCAGAGCAGAAATAAATCACGGAGAGCCTCCAATAGGAACAGGACTTGAAGCAGAAGGGCAGGTCAAATAGAGCTGAAAAAAATAGAGCAATCGCTCAATTCTTGCAGCATTTGCTTTTGGAGGCTTTCTCTGAGGGGATAATATCACCTGAGCTGATGCTTTATATCAATTTGGAGTGCATAGGGACTCCTGTGGCTCACTACAGGGTTTCCCTGGCCATGCAGCCCCCAACCCTGCCCTCTTCATATGGATTCCAGATAAGCAGTGGAGGTATCTAAAACTCTGATTGGATTCTCATACAACTCTTCACTAGTTTCAGGGGAAAATTCAAATATGTGCACACAGTAGACAAGATCAAAACCATCTATTCCTTTCCAACACTGAAGTTTAGCATTGCTCTTTCTTCTCTAGCCTAAAGCAATAACTCTTACTAGGAACCAGACTCCCCTCTGTCCCCGAAACTTGTTAACTTCTCTGTAGTTTCCTAATGTCAACCTACAGATCATTTCTCACAAAAATGCAGTGTGACTATTCATTGTGACACACCAGGTTGATGGGATTAAGAAATGCCTAGGGAAGGTCAGGTGTGGAGGTAAGCTCAGCACACTGGGAGACTAGGGCAAAAAGATCTCAGTGGCTTAGCAAGACTGTCTCAAAATTGAAAACCAAAAAAAAAAAAAGAAAAAAAAAACAAAAACTTTTAAAAATATTTTATTTACTTGGTACAAGGTCTCACTACTCAGCTGAGACACATAGAGATCCTCCTGTCTCAGCCTCTCCAGTGCTGGGAATACAAGCATACCTCACCATGCCCAGTTTCAGTGGCCTTCTCAGAAAGGAGCTGGTGTGGGTATTCAGTAACAGGGATTGAACCTGGGTCCTTGTACTTGCCACACAGGCACCTAGACCACTGAGCTATCTTTCTGGCCCTCAAAAACTTTTTAAAATAGGCATGGGATGTAGTTTTGTACCTATAACTAATGACACAGAGAGAGAGAGAGACAGACAGAGAGAGAGAGAGAGAGACAGAGACAGACAAACAGACAGAGAAAAAAAAAGAAAGAAGGAAAGAAAGAAATAGGAAGGAAGAAAGAGGAAGGAAGAGAGGGAGGGATAGAGAGAGGTGGGAGGGAGGGGCATGGAGCTCTCATCTTATATATATATATATATATATATATATATATACACATACATACATACATACACATACGTACATACATGTGATCATTGAAGTTGGTATTAGGTAGGAACTGACATGAAAAGAAGACAGGGTAATGAAATAGAGAACACTGCACAAGGAAAGACACTCATGAGAGAGGACTTCCAGAAACTGGCAGGAACAATAGGATAATGTGTTCAAAATGAAGGACAGTCTTTTGAGCAGGATTGACAGCAATGCGGCTTTTATTGGAATACTTTTAAAATACATACATCCACTCCATTTTTTAATCATACCCCAGAGAAAAGAGAGTCATGTTTCACCATTGCAGCACAATTCGTCCCCCACACATCTCTGTGTGTGTGTGTGTGTGTGTGTGTGTGTGTGTGTGTGTGTGTGTGTGTGTAGCAAATGCAGGGTTTCACACATGCTAGGCAAGTGCTACACCACAGACCCACACCCTCAGTTCTCGCTACATCTCTTACACTGCAAAACTTTCAGGGATCTGGGTCCCAGAGCTGGGGGACAAAAAAAACCCTATTATCTGTCCTCATAGAGCCTGCACCATAGAAGACCATAGCAAATGTTAGCAGCTCTTATTCATATTATTAACCACTTCATGGGGGGTTGGGTAAACTCATCAGGCCAGAAATGTTTTTAGCAACATTAGAGCCCAGCGGTTGTTGATCAGTGGGTGAAACCCAGGACTTCCAGGCAGATACTTGGCAGGGGTGGAGCAGAAATAACCGTTGGACCTGGGTTTCCCATTCACGAAGAGGTTCAGATTTATGCTTAATCACTTCACCAAATGAAGTGGCTGTTAAGGCTCAGAGAGCACCTGACAAGGCTGAAAGAAGCCATTCCTCACGCAGCCTTAGACTTGGGCTCCGTTTTTGGCTCACTCTGTCTGTAGTTTCCAAGAATGATTATTTTTCATAAATCTTTTAATTATCTGATGAGATTAAATTGCCTGGCAATCTTATATGAAGCCAGTAGGTTAAATGTAGACACTGGTTACAATATCCAAAAATGTGCTTCCTTATTTGAGTGAATTTTAAGCCCCATGTTGACTTTTCATTGCTTAATCACATAAGAACTACCTATATGGAAGAGATGAGTCTGTCTGGCCCTTCCTTGACTGAGAAGAGTTCTAAATGCCGGAGCATATCTACATCATCAGGGGAATTTTTTCAGAAACAATTCCGTGGCCATCCCAAGACTCTTACTAAGGAAGCCTGCAGTATATCTGAGAGCAGCTTCTAGCCTGAAACACCCCTGGCTACTGTGGTCCACAGCTCTGATTAAGACTCACAGTATAGCACTGTAATTCTCCCCATTTGCCCAGACAGGGCTCCATCTCCTCTCCTAGGCTGCACATCGCTTACATACGTATGCCCTGAATTGGAGGGCCTGGGGCAGGTGCCTTCGTACTCTTCTAACAGCAGCAAGTGAAGTGGTTGTTTGTCAACCTTATTAAATCAGAGCCCTGAAGCAGGACCAGAATGTGGTGCATCCTAGTAGCCATGGGCATTTGGTTTAAAGGATGTATATCTTTTGAAATAGTCATCTCTTCCTTCCTGTCCATCTCTCTTGTGAAAGTTGATGTGGGAAACACATGTCCTCAAACTTGAACTGCTCACTGAAAGGAAAGTTTACTTCATGGATGGCATTTAAATTTCTACACCAAAGATTGACGAGTGAATTCCCACTTTCATATTCAGCAGCTCAGAGTTCAGAGCCCTGGGCATCCTAGAGCTGTGTGTCTCACCCTCAGTCCACCCCTGCTATCAAGGACCCAGAGCCGCATTGCTCAGTTCATCCCTCCAGGACATGGAGGGCACTGGTACAGCTGTGCCTCTGATGCTCCAGGAAAAAATATCAAGCATTTGTTGATATGCCACTCACTCCTGAGGGACAGTGCTGGTCACAGATGCTCATCAGAGAGCGCTGACCATGTGTCATCTTTGTGCTTCCAGAGGGCCACGACACATTAGCGTTTGTCTTTGTTTCTTGGAGGGACAAGGCATCGTGTCTCCAGAATATGTTTAAATTCTGGCCTTCATATCTGTGCTCCTGACACTAAATCATATTCTGTCTCATGATATCTGTGATCTTGTATACAATTTTATATATAACTGCATTTCCTCTCCTCCTCTGGACCATAGATTCTTCCAGCAGAAGTGACCATATTCATGTCCTCATGACCTCATGCACAATGTGGGTGCAACAATTTCAGATTAAATGGAAAAAGGGGGCAGTGAGACAGCTCAGGGCCTGTGAGATAGCTCCGTGGACTAAAGTATCTGCTTAGGCAAGTTTGGCAAGCACAGGGACTGCAGTTCAATTCCTTGCACCACATGCTGAGCCAGCCAGAGTCTGGGTATAGTGGTGCATGCCTGTAATCCCAGAGCTGGGGAGGCTGAAAGCAGGAGGATCACTCCAAGCTGCATAGTGAGATCCTGCAACAACCAAATACATTAAGGAAGAAGAAGAAGAAGAAGAAGAA